>LPNX010436448.1:119029-183290 GCA_001517045.1 Pseudotsuga menziesii | reverse complement strand
AGAGCAAGCTGACCAAAATCCAAGACCAAGTGGGAAGATCCCCACAAAAGAGCAAGGCCAAAATCCAAGACCAAGTGGGAATATCCCCACAAAAGAGCAACACAAAAATCCAAGACCAAGTGGGAAGATCCCCACAAAAGAGCAACGCCAAAATCCAAGACCAAGTGGGAAGATCCCCACAAAAGAGTAACGCCAAAAAAAAACCCTTAGGAATTTCGCACTTCTTGTCCAAGAGATAAGTGCGAGACTCAGTGTGTGAGATAATGAACCTAGCCGTACATCTATTTATATGAAAAATGAACCTAGGCTTTCCATTTTAATGTGTGTGGGATAATGTCTTAAGCGTCGCTTTCCATTTTAAATAATTAACCAATTACGACAAATTATTAAATGATTGAGCATTTTAAGCGCCGTCGCTTAAGCGACGCTTAAGAAATTATTAAATAAATGGGCAATTTAACCGCCATCGCTTAAGCGATGCTTGCAACCCTAGGTGTCGCTTAAGCAACACTTATCCCCACCATTTCAAAAAAAAAAATTATCTTTCTGATTTTTGGCACGGTTAAAAGAAAAAATCCACGCGCCGTCGGAAAAAACCGTCGGATTTTGGATCGAAATGTAGTAGTGTGATTGCCCTTATCTTTTCAGGATCTACTGAGATTCATTCCTTGGTCACCACATGACCTAAGTATTGAATTTTATCCTTGAAGAAATCACATTTACTGAACTTTTCGAAGAGTTGATGATCTCGCAACTCTTGCAAAATGATTTTTAGATGTTCTTTGTGTTCTTCTTCAGTTTTTGAATAAATTATAATGTTGTTGATAAACACGACCACAAACTTGTCTAAATACTTATGCATAATGTTCTTAATCAAACACATGAAAACAGTTGGGGCATTGGTAAGCTCAAATGGCATTACGACAAATTCGTAATGACCATATCTAGTTATGAAAGCTGTCTTAAAGATGTCTTCATATTTAATCCTTACTTGATGATATCCAGACCTTAAATCTATTTTCGAAAACACCGTGGCTTCACGCAGTTGATCAAACAGATCATCTATGCGGGGCAAAGGATATCGATTTTTTATGGTCATTTTATTTAGCTGACAGAAATCAATGAAAAGTCGCATGGTTCCATCCTTTTTCTAAATGAAGATGACAGGTGCCCCCCAGGGAGACACACTAGGTCGACTATACGTTTTATCAATTACTTCTTTTAATTGAGACTTTAATTCATTAAGTTCCAATATGTTCATTCGATAAGGGGTCTTTGAACTAGGTACTGCACCCTATACTAGTTCAATGGTAAAATCCAATTCCCTTTTCGGATGTAGTCCCAGAATTTCTTTAGAGAATACATCAATATATTCTTTTAAGACTAGTATGTCTTCTACTTTTAACTTATCTATTTTAGTTAGACTTTATTCATCAGTTATTGTTACTGCATAAGCTTTACATCCCTTTCTAACATCTCTTTTAAGCTCTAAAGCAGAAATATGCCTTATAGTGGGTTTTCTAGGAATTCCTTTTACATTTAACGTTTTCCGTCACTGTTTAAACATGTGAAGGTTTTATCATAACAATTTAGAATTACTCTATGTTGTTCTAACCAGTCCATACCAATGAGCAAATCATAAGAACCAAGAGGCAATACATTAAGCTTGAAAACAATTTTAAAATGACCCATAACTACTGCACATTCATTTACAAAACAAGTTACCTTTCTTTTAGCACCAATGGCTAATTGAACCAACCAAGAATTCTCAAAATTTTCAACAGATAACTTACATTTTTCTACTATTTTAGGTGCAATATAACTGAGACTAGCTCCTAGATCAATCAAAATAGTTACAGGGGTTTGTTTTATCATACCTTCTACTTCCACCATGGAAGTTTGATATTCTGCTTTTCGATTCTCCAAGGCTGCGTTGATTCTAGGCACGGTCCTTGCTAGTTCCCCAACGGTCATCTCCTCCTATATAGTATGAATGTTTCTAATAGTCTTCTTCTGATTTGGACAAGCTGAAGCATAGTGTGGTCCATTACACTCCTAGCACTTGATAGGCTCTTTGCGCTCAAAGTTCTTGGTAAAATTTCCATGATTATTTGCAAATTCCTTACCTTTAGAATTATTCTGATTGTTGGGTGTATTGTTCTTATTTCCTTGGAAGTTCTTGTTATTAGGATAATTTCTACCCTTATTGTTCTTAGAAGTTTTGTTCGGCACAAAATCCTTCTTCTTTTTTTCATACTGATTATTATTTTTCTTAGCCTTCCAGTTGGCCAAGCTTTCCTTCTTCTGATTCTGAGCAAAACAAAAGTTATCTTTTCTCATAGCTTCTTCCAAGGTATTTGGGTTATCATATTCAATCCTATCCTTAATATGATAAGGTAAACAGCTGAGGAATCACTGTAACTTTGGTTTCTCATCTACAAGGTATGGTACATACCTAAGTAGACTTAAGAACTTGCTATTCATATCTTTCATTGTCATTGATCCTAAATTTAGCTCATAAAATTCTTTTGCCCTCTCCTCATAATACTCCTCACATAGAAATTTCTTTTTAAAATACCTCTTGAAGGTACTCCAGTTTACATTTTTTTCTTTTATTCCCTTAACTCTTTTCAAATCCTACCACTAAATGTCAGCCTTTCCTGAGAGGTTATAAATAGCCATTCTAGTCTTTAACTAGTTAGAATAGTTATATATTTGGAAGTACTTCTTCATCTCGGATAACCAGGATTCAACTTCCTCCCCCTTCTCAATCTCTCCATTGAAGGTTGGTGGTTTTATCTTTTTGAATTCCCCAGAAATATCCTCATAAGGTTTGTATTTCCTCTTCTTAGAGTACTGATTATCATCACTAATTTCACTGGTAGAATGGTAATTGTTTTGTTCACCAAACACCTCAGAAGATGAATTACTTTCAGTTTTAGTATGTTTCATCTTTTTAGATTTGCGTTGATGACTTGTATCCTCCAATTTTGTTCTTCTACCCCTTCCCTCAGTTTGAAACTTTTTAGTTAGGATCTGATTCAGCTCTTCTTAAGCCCTCAGAATCCTTTCATTTTCTCGCTTTACAGATTCCATTTCTAATTTTAGGTCTTTTACAATTTGTAACAGTTCTGAGGAATTGGTAGTTAAATCCTCTGGTATAGTATCTCTTGGTAAATTTCTGGGTTCAGTAACTAGAGATTCCTCCTCTGCATACTCTTCTAGCCTTTCCATACCTGTCTATTAGACTTTTAGAAAACAATTCTCTTTTGAATAACATTTAAAAGAAAAACAAAATACGTCAGCATAATAATTCAGTTTACTATTTCCTAAAAGCTAGTTGGGCTTCATCAAGGCCTAGTGTTTGAAGCTTGTGCTCTGATACCACATGTCAAAACCCCAAATTTTCACAAAAAATTTAAAATTTTGAAATACATAATATGCTAAGATTGTGGTTTACTAACAACTAATGATTAGCAATAAAAGAAACAGTTACCAGATTTGTTTATACATAAACTCGATTATGCTAACTCAACATTCTACTTTCAATACAAGGTTAAGTTTAACTTTGTGAAATATTTCTTCTTTCAGTTTACTAATACATTTTTATTTATGACAAGTAGATGGAACTGTCTTTGGATTCCAGGGCTTACTTAGCGTTTAAGGTAACATAAAAATCTTACTTGTTCTTACAGGTTTTACAGGTATGAATAATCGAGTAACATCTTGTTGCAACTGCAACTTTTCCCAAAATTCAAAAAATTTTAGGACCCTCCTTAAATGTGAATTAGTTGGTTCTTTTCTGGATTTTAGCCTATTCATTTTTTGGCCTATGGATTTTGAAACATTTGTGGTTGCTGTCCATCAATGGGTTTTCTCCTCGTTGCATGTTCTGAAGATTTCGTGCCTTAAATATTTTCTCTTGAGTTGATTTCATTATCGCTTGGCCCATCTCTTCAAAGCCTTGATCAATCGGGAGTTAAGTTTTTGTCTATTTTTTCCGATGTGGGCGTCCGGTTAATCTTCCTCCCTGCCATTGCGGGCGTCCGGTTAATCTTCCTCCCCGCCATTGCGGATCGTTTTCAAGTCTTGGACTTTTGTTTTGCCTCGACCGTTTCGGGTGGGTTTGGAATCCTCCGACCGTTGCGGACAGGTTTTGGTTCTCCTTCGTTTCGGACGGGTTTTGGTTCTTCATCGGAGGAATGGGAAGTCTTCCTTGTCTGACGTTTCGGGTGGTTTGTTGATCTCCCCTTCCGACGTTGCGGACTGTTTCCGGAAGGGGGACTTTATATGATGCTCCGACGTTTGTTATCGCCCGGCGGTATAGCGGAACGATTGACCATCTCTTGCTCCGACGTTGCGGACGACATCTTACTCCGAGGGCCCGACGTTGTGGAGGGGTCCAAACTTGTGTGTCCTCCGACGCCCGACGACGGTGATTCAAATGTTATATTCAGCCATTGCGGGTGAGTAAGTATAGGGAGTTGTCCGCCGGTGCGGAGGCAAATGAAGTTCTGACCACCCGACACAGTTTCGGTTCGCACCCGATGGAAATTTTCTCGCACGTGTGGTGGATTGTTATATATACAGGGTGACAAAAGGGGTTTTTGTATTGTTTTCGAATGCGCTATCACGGTGGGAAAAGCTGTCGATTTTAGGAACGCGTGAGGATCTAGCTGTTGGTGTACTTGTGTCCAAGTGGCAGGAGGAGAAGTCTAGCCGTCATCAGCTCACCCGTTTGTTGGATTGCCAGGTAGGATCTTTACACCTTAGCATCATGTTTTTAAAGGTTTTGAGTAGATGATTTATGCTGTAGAGGGTATTTCAATATTATGAACCCGTAGTCCCGTTGCGCTAGCACGAGGAGTTTTCGCCCGCAGCCAAAGTTGTCGTAATCGTTTACCTGGCGGTTTGCGCCCGTGTGGTTAGGGTTTCTGGCCGAATCTTTTTTTTTGCGGTTAGAGGGGTGGAGTCTTTGCCTTTTAGAGCCCGCATTTTATTTTTGTCTCTGCCATTTTAGTCTCGCCCTGAGTACAGTGAAGGAAGGCAAGGTGCAGGCGGCCTTCATGCCGCCTGCACCTGGTTTGGTAATAATGGAATTCGTCGTGGTTCGATAGGGTTTTGATGGGGGTTTGGATAGTAAATACTTAAACCGATCGGTTTCCCTAATGGGTTTACCCATTTTTCGAGCCATAACCTTTACCCGCGCCATGCAGCTCGTCATTTACAGACTACCTCGAAACCCTGGGGCCGCGCCGCTGTTAGTATTTAAATCCTGAAGGAAGCATGGGTATTAGTGCTGGTGGGAGCTCCCTATGCGAAAAATTGTTGTGGTTTCCTGCGGTCGATAATCACACCGATGTAACTACCATGTCCGCGAGTAGCATAAGCTTTCACCGTTTTGATTTATCCTTACTAAATCCCTATCTGATTTCGGAAAGCTGTAATTGCGCCTTGAGTTTAAAAGTTATACATTTGCATTACATATCGTTTGGTTGGAAAATGGCATCCTATGAATTAATGTAATTTTGATGCTAGGCCATTTGATGAATATTTCCATTTTTTGATTTTACATCACATCAAGACTTTGCTCATTATAGTGCAATGGCAGACTGAGTCCATTGTTGTGTTGGTAGTTTGGACAGACAAGGCATGACGGGATTGTGTGTACATGGGTTGGCCTATTTCTTGTTTTCATATTAACTTAGGAAAATAGTATATTGCAAAATATTGCACAACCATTTCAAATCTTTCAGCCTAAAGGGCCTAAGTCTAAATCCCATTATAGCTTTGATATATTTGAGAGAGAATAAAACTGCTGCAAAATGTTTGCAAGCCTGAAATTGCTTAATATCCTAATGTTTTACATTGCAGGAAGAATCTACAATGTCCAAGAGGCAGAAGAAGAAAGCCCCAGCGGTGGAGGAAGTACCAGCACCAGACACATAAGAAAAAACTGAGTACATCTATGAAGACACCCAATGTGTCTTGGGGGTTGAACCTGAATATAAATGGGGAGACATATACAGAATGATTTCCCGCAGGGAAGTTCCAGACATGGGTCTTGAGGAAGCACCCATTTACACAAACATAGAAAAATCTGCCATTATGAAAGTTGCCACCAGGCCCGAGCTGTTTCCATGCCCCGAAGTGATGAGATGGGTTCTCCCAAATACCAACCATAACTCAATGCTTATGTGTAATGTCGATGGCCAGGGTTATGCCGCCTTTAGCACTGGGTATGTGGCCTTAGCTTACCATCTGCCGGAGCCTCAGCTCTTCCTGACAAATGACTGGCTGGACAACCTTAGGATGGATTTTGTAGAAACCATGAAGAGGATGCTCCTGCCAGGGAATCTATACCGACATAGAGCAACTGAATAATATGACACAGCTAGTCTCAGGCCTCCTTACAGATTCATAGCTTTAATGTTGAATAGGATCTTCGGGAGAGCAAATGGAAGACTATTTAAATTCGAGTGAATACCCCTGATGTTCTATGTGGCCACGGAAGGCACGATATTCAACTGGGCAAGTATAGTATCAAGCAGCCTCTCCTCTTGTGTGGCTGCAGCTTTGGAAGGAGAAGCCAGGAAGAGATCTGAGTTTTATATGAGCTCAATCCTGATAGATTGCATAATTTGTCACTAGCCTTTCCCCGGTCTCCAATGTGTATGGGATAAAGACAGAATGCCTGTATATGCGGCCTACAAACCTCTAGGGGCTCATCTATATCACAGTCACTATAGAGAAATCTGTGAGCAGTTCCTCATGCCATTATACACACTAATCTTCCGAAAAGAATGTGATTGCATGTCAGAAGACGCTATGTAGATGATTGATGAATATGGAGATTACTTTCTGACGAGAATGGTATGTATATCAGGATGTTTGGAGGGTCAAAGACCCCTTTTCTACTGCCCAAATATGCTACAGATTATATAATACACAAAGAGGCAGTCAAACAAGTATACATTGATGGAGTTGGTCACTTCTTGTTCCAGTACAAGAAGACTGCATATCCCTCCCTTCCATTCAA
Source organism: Pseudotsuga menziesii (assembly GCA_001517045.1). NCBI lineage: Eukaryota > Viridiplantae > Streptophyta > Pinopsida > Pinales > Pinaceae > Pseudotsuga > Pseudotsuga menziesii. The sequence continues at coordinate 176,251 of LPNX010436448.1, read as the reverse complement.
ACTGGGAAATTATAAATTCGCAAATGTAAAACAAGCGCCTAAGTTCATAGAAGAACTAGGGAGGTTCCTTTTTGGAGAAATGACATTTCGAAGGAATGATACTCATGGCAGAGTAGCAGAACACTGCAAGAAACACAAAGTGACCTACGAATATAGCCATCATTTTGATAGCGACGAAACTGTCTACAGGATGGCCCCCAATATGACAGAGCTCCGCAAGAGATTCAAACCGAAGAAATCCACCAAGGGTGAAAAAGAAGCAGAACAAGCTAAGGCCGAAGAAGCAGCCAGAAGGATAAGGGAGGAGGCTTAGAGGTTGGAAGATGAGGCTGTAGAATGGCTGTGAAAAGGAGAAGAAGAACAGAGGAAAGCTGCCCAGGAAGCAGCTGAACTGGCAAAATAAGCAGCCAGAGAAAAGGAAGAAGCTGCTAGGCAAGCAGCCGAAGAAACCCAGAGAAAGTTGAACGAAGAGCTTCAGAGGCAAGAAGCTGAAAAGATAGAAGGTACACAACAGCAGGATTCTGAAACACAAGCAGGGCAGAGCCAAGGAGAGGAAAACCATGAAATGCAGATCCTTCAAGTGCCCACCACCATTACTCCTTCAACCTCTACGCTTCAGTTAGTACCCTTCGTGCACAAAAGGGGGGAGGAAGTCCCTGAATTTACCACGGTATATTATGACAGGGCTACTAAAAGAATCATGAGGAGAATAGAGAAAAAGATAGAAGCGGAAGGAATGACTAGCAAGATGATATCAAATAAAGCTGTGATGGTAGGGACAGATGTAGATCCGAGGTTCACCATAAGTGCCGGGAAGGCAGCCATACATGCTTCAGAAGACAACATAGATCGACTGATGAATGAAGTAGAATCTACCAATAAAACCTCTTCTCAGCTGAAGGACACCCTGAGAAAGGAAAGAGAGGAGGGAAATAAACTGAAAAGGAAATATGATCATGTTCTCATAGAAATGGAGGCAATGAAGAGCGAAATCTACGCCATCCAGGTAGCAGCACATGCACAGGAAACAACACAAGAAGCCCTGGAAAGAGCACAGCAAGAAATTCTAGACTTGAAGAATGAAAAAGAATAGATGAGGGAGAAAATAGAAGCCTAGAAGAGCAACAGAATACTATATACGAGTCCAACAATGCATGTGTTAAAGAACTAAAAGAGCAACTAGAAGCAGCCAAACAACAGCAGGTTGATCTGCAGCCGATCAAAGAACACATCCAGGACCAGAGAGCTAAGATGCTGCACCTGCAAACTGTTCTAGAAGAAGAAAGATGCCAGATTCTCCAGGTTGATAGCCTATTAGAAGAAATCCTGGAGACTGCTTCTTAATTTGTTGATAGGTCACAAGATATCCTTGAAGTATTGACCACCAGGATGGCAAGGGTAGAAAAAGGTGAGGAAGTCCCAGCAGGACTGTCAGACAAGAATAGGCAAACCCTTCAGCGAGATTATGACTTGATGGAGTTCGCTATCACTACTAAAGAGGACTTCAAGAAAACCGTCCAGAAAACAAAGGGACTTTGCACCGAATTTTTCAGGAGAGCTTTAGTCATTTACAACCGGTGTCAAGTAGAAGCTGAGCAAAGGCTACACGAGTTCCTAGATCATGACTCATTTATGGAAATGCTGCAGAAAAGACAACAAGAGGAAGAGGCCAAAGTACAATGCATCAAAGCCATTGATGAACAAACTTTGAAGATTGAAATAGGCCATACAGCCGTTTGTTTGCAGCTCCTAGAAGAACAGGTGAGACTAAATGCAACCAGGGTCGAGGCCATCAAGAAAAAGGCTGAAAATTTTGAGATTAATATCCAATTCTTAGAGCCCAACTCTTTTGAATATCTCGCCAGGGAGGCTGCAGAGTGGAAAAAGTTCCTAGAGAGTCAAGCTGGCCCCTCTTAGTGAGAAATCGGTCATTGTAATGTTGTAAAATATTTGTAAGAGTTTTTGGGAAAAGGGGAAGCGTTAGGAAGACCAAGGGTTGGGATGCCCAAAGGTCCCTTTGGGCAACCCAACCATTTCTTGCATTTTGTATAAAAGTAGGAGAGATAGATAAGGAAGGGGATTTTTCCCCAGTAAGACTGGAGGACCTATTGTAAGAAGAACTACTTCCTTTTGCAATAAATATTTTAGTTTTCCTGTTGGAGAAAGAGATGTGAAGTTTCCAAATTCTAACAAATGGACGGCGGAAAGATGAACTACTTTATTTTTCAGCTTGTGTCCACAATTCGTGAGATCGTTCTAACTTCATGACCTATGTCTTGTTAAATGGTTTCTGATTCATTATGTGGAAAGTTCACTCAGAGTAATGCTTGTGGCTCATATAACAGTTAGCTATCTGATTGTTAGAATATTTTCTTGTTCATGTGTTGTAAACGTAAATATCAGCTATCTGTAATTTGGTTTATTATACATGGAGATAATGCATTACTCATTAATAATCATTTTCTAGCTCCCCGGGGATAGGTAGTTAGGTGTTTAGATAGTTAGTTGTTTTACTTCATAATACATACGTGGTTTAGATGTTCGAGAACCTAAGACGAGAGGTAAGAACCTGCGCAGCACATTGTGTCGTTCCTCACATTTTTATCACCCTGCATGGTTAAGATAGGCACGTGCATTGCATACATTAATTCAAAATACAAATTCCGGTGGACCGGGCCGTAACCGGTAAACCCTTGTAGTTACTTTGACCTACGGTAGCCGGACCGCAAACTGGACGGATTCCCTATTCCAAACAATCAACGGGCTAGTTGGGAACGTTGATTGGGGAGAATCCCTTTCTGTTGTCGCCTGCGAATTTCCAGGCCTCAACACATCTTTAAAATTCATAGAGTACGCAGTAGTATTTCTAAATGCAAGTAATAAGCTTAGTAAAATAAGCTGCTATTTTTCAACAACATCTGTAAGGTAAAAACAGTTTGTTCTCTACAGTTGTCCTTATAAGCGAAGTTCAGATTATTGAGTTTTTCTTTCCTTTAATGCACGTAATGACAGTAAAAATGCATTCTATAATTTTAAACTTGTAATATCAGTTGCTTTCTTACTTCTACTTTATTAAGAATAACTTGCATCTTATACTGATTATACCTTGGGTTATTAAATATTATTACACGCTCTTATCTGTGTAATAAGTTTCTTGATATTTAACTTATGTAGCGACACTTACAGTCTGCAACCATTTGACATTAATGTTGATGGATGTAAAGACGTTAGTGTCTTTTTTCCAAGTAAACACTATTGTCTATAACTTTTAAGTCTATGTCGAACCATGATGTTCTATTGGTTATAGACTCGAGTAGGTTTGATCCCTTTTAGTTCTTATTATTCTATAATAATTTCTTTATATTAAGAATTATTGTCTACCAACAGTTTCTAAGTTAGATGTTTCTATAAAACATTAGCCTTTATCCTATACTAAATACTAGCTAAATTGTGGAAGCATGAAATCCTTCTACTAGGTATAAGACATGGTAGTTACTAGCAAAATGTCATCTTGAGAACAACCAAATACTTATTAAAATCTAAAGTCTATTAGACTAAGTAAAAGTATGTTGTAATATAATCTTTTACTATCTTGTCATTCTTATCGTTTATTTCAATTGATCGTTATTTTTACATAAATATATAATTATTCCCATAGACATATAATTATGTCATTTAAATGAAATACCTAAACAAGTCTAACAACTTTTACCTTGTAAAGAATTTATAAATCCTAGACTTTAAAGTACTAGATAATTTATTTATAAACTCCATTAGAGGTATGGGTTTAGAGGAGTTTAGCCCTGCGTTGATCTTAATATATAAGAATATATTATTAAATTGTTGTTCTAAGAATTAGATATTTAACTTGGTCTTTACATTAACCTAATAATTATTATAAGTCAATGTGGATAACATAGAAACCATAATGATCATACTATAATAACGACATTGGTAGATGATTGTTGCAACAATATAGATAATAAAATGTTTTAAGAGATAAGGGTCCTTGTCCTATGAAACAAATATCGACAAGTTATATTAGTACTGAACTATATGATTACTATATTTTTGAAATGTCAACGTTTGTGGTTCGATAATATCCATCACCAAACAACCTCATGATCGATACGTGAAATGTGATTGATGGAATTTATAAATGATCGATCACATAGTTTTTACATGTCTTGATTTGTGGATCATTATAAAAATCATTGTATAATATTTGCATGCAGGTGACTATATAGTTCGATCCATGCACTGTCTAAATTTCTCCATTGGCATGTAGAATTCTCCTGTCCATGCAATAGTAATATAAAATCCTTGTAAGCCTATTTGTTTTTCATTTCCCTCCATAGTTCTCAGGCCTTCGGGCCACTCTGTAACCCTTTTCATGGCGGCCATGCTACCTTGTTGTTACTAACTATGCTTCGAGTCTTGGAATAAATTAATTTTCGTCTACATTATCCGTTCTAAAACTCTTTATGTGATCTGTGTATCTTATCTCTGCAAGGTTTGTAGAGAGTCGTGGCATAAGATTTATGCCTTGCAATAGACTCCTTGTTCGTTTCCTTCATGGATTGCCCTTGCAGAGATAGTTTATATAATTTGTTTGTTGTGGTTATGGTACTGCCCTAGTCGTAGGGTTTGTGAAACTCATTTACATGCCTTTCATTCTTGATGACAGCTTCAGCTTCGCTTTCTGGTTCTTGCTTGGTCGTTCTCCATGCCTCTTTCTTCTATTGCTATCAGTGGTTTGTATAAGAGACTCCGGTTCCTTTGTCACTACGATAATGAAGACTTGGATTTTTGTTTCACTGGTGGCGGTGTTGTTGTTCCTTCGTGGTTCCCTAACCTTCAATTTCAGGTATATTAACTTTTAGAACTCTTAAACTAGATTTTTACTTCAGTTTACAGTTCTGAAATATATTTTAAATAACTTAGGTTTTCTACTTGTAGGTGACAGTTCGTTTGTTTCATGGCAATGATACTCTAAGGAAAGATCTGGCACTCTAGCTACGAGTAAGCCCTGGTTAACAAATGGTGTTCCCTGCTTGTGCAATATTTAAGAGACAGTTTCCAACTGATACGTTATGGCCTGGTTCTTCCCCTTCTTGGGTTACCGCTCTTCATATTTCTAGTTTAGTTTTTGTTAAACCCATGCTTCCAGCAGCGTATTCTGGCTCAAGTTGTGACTTGTAAATGTTGTTTACTTGTTTTGTTTGTACAAAGTTATGTTAATAACTCTCGCGGCCTAACATGCCATATACTATTTAGCTCTAAAGCATAGGGATTTTCTCTTTGAGCTCGAACTCAGTTAAATTTTATGCTCTTAAGGTAATTTTGTATATTAGGATATTTACCCTTATTCGCCTGTATAAGGAAATATTATTGCTGTATAATGTTTATTTGGCATTAATAGTACTATTAATACCTTAACCTGTTATCCCAACATGCTTTTAATTATTTAATTACAAGCTCAGATATTCGAGCTAGGTTACTTGTGGGTGACCTGTGTGTAAAATCATTTCCTTCATTTATTCTTTAAGTTTTTAATTTAATAATTAATGGATTTAATTATTATTATAGATATATAGTATTTTATATTACCCTAGTTAATTTTTCTCTGTCCTTAAAGGACTGTAATAATCTACAATGGTTTTGTTGTTTAATAACAATTACTCCAAATAATTGGATTATCCTTTTACATAATTGTTATTTGCAAATGTAGTTGTTATTAGGGTTTGGACCCTATACTTTATTTTACAAGTAAATTGGTTTATAAAATTTAAAAAGAAATAGTTCTTTTATAAATAACTTTTATTAAATATTATTTACCACCGTAATCTAGTTGTTTTATTAAATATAATACATATAGGTTTATTAAAGTTCTTTGTTCAGATGTTCTTCATCTCTGTATTTAAGTTATTTATAGAAATTAATTAAGCTAGTAATACCCTACTTGAAATATGAACATTTGTAGATATAGTTAGTTATTATGAACAATGAATAAACTATGTATATCATACTTTATTCTTTCCTTCGCAGAATAAAAACAGTAAGTGGTTTATCTAAGTTATTTCTTCTGCCTCTGCTACAGGTTAATAATAAAATTTACAAAATGAAGTACTGTGTAAAAGTAAATACTTAACTACTTGAATAACTTATAATTATAATAACCTGCTATCTGTAAAGTATTATGACTATTTCTTTTCTATCATTCTTACAACAATAATCTGCTTTAAACAATAAACTTAACAAATAGGATATTGTTCTTATCTGATAATAACTACATAAAGAAATAGATTACTGCATAATACATCGGTTCATTTCATGTTTCTAACATATCCATAATCTATCTAAATGCACTGCCTATACTGGAGTACGGTCTGGTCCACTCCAGATGTGGAAAAACATAGGTTAGGATTATTTTTCATCAATTATAGATTCAATATTTCAAATAACTAAAAGATTACAATCTCTATCAGATTACTACTAAACATTTAACCATTCATTAATCAGTCAGTCTCACATATAAAATTTTAACATAGTAAAATACTAAGACTATAGAACCTGTTTAAGCTAGAAAACAACAGTGTTGGGAGGCCATTCCTCCCTACCAACTCTTGGAGATCCCTCAAACAGCGTCTCATCAGAACCCCCGAGCATGTTGTTGGTATTTTTGGCTAAGAACTGGTGGAGCAAGCAAACAAAATACTAGTGCAATGACTCAGTAATATCTCCGCACTCAGCAGTAAGATCCTTCAACTGAAAAGTTGCACTAGTTCTCTTTCTGTAGTTAACCCCTCAAACACCTTCCACAAATTCTCTTTCCATTGAAATCCTTTAAATTACATTCACCTGTATGATCCCCCTCCTGGTATGAGCAACCTCCGCTCTCTTCAATGGGAATTTTTATTAAGATTGTCTAGGTCTTTTGTTTCATTTGTCATTAATTGAGCCACCTGCTCTGATCCCACTTTCTTGGGGGATCATGACCCCAAATGTAGGGAGGTTGCCACCTGCAACATTGGAAGTGTTTGAGGATGCTGCCACTGGTCTATTTACTCTCCATCCAGTCTCCTCCACCAACTTGAACAGTAAACACTCTTTTAACAGATCTCCCAAGCTGTTGTCTCCACTTTTATTTATTGATAATTGAAATATTCAGAATTACATTCAACATCCTTGACTCTGTTGAGTCATCAATTACAACTTAGCATAAAATTTAACATATTGTTTTGAAATAAATAAAATATGATAATATTATTTTTGCAAAATTGGGGCATGTGACATACACACCCCCTTAGAATATAACATCGTCCTCGATGTTATTTATTCTTCATCGTTATAATTCCCTTGGAACAGAATTGGATATGCATCTCGCATATTACTTTCCAATTCCCAAGTGGCTTGCTCTAGACTAAGGTGCTACCATTGCACCTTCACCTGTCCAATGGTGTGGTTTCGAAGTGTGATCTCCCTCTGTTCGAGGATACAGTCCAGTTCCACCATAAAATATCCTTCCGGTTCCACCTGTACATCATTCCAGTTAACGACATGAGTAGTATCATAAACATATTTCTTGAATACGAAAATGTGAAAAACATTATGTAATCTTAAATTGGGTGGTAATGCTAATTGATAAGCTACTTGTCCAATCCTAGATAGAATTTCAAATGGACCACAATAATGAGGTGCCAATTTTGCACAACTCCCCAATCTCAGAGAGCTCTTTTTAGGCCTTACCATGATTAACACATGTTCACCTACCTGAAACTCCTTTGGAGTTCTTTTTAATTCTGCTTGACTTTTCTGCCGATCCTCTACCACTTTCATATTTCCCTGCACTTGTTTTACAATTTGTTCCATTTCTTTTAACAGTTCAGGACCTAATACCAATCTATGCACTGGATTACTCCAAGAGATAGGAGTATTACATTTCTGTCCATATAAAATTTCAAAAGGACTAAATCTAGCTAATGTCTGATAATTATTATTATAAGCAAATTCTACCAGATGTAAATAGTCCTCCCATTTACCTGGTTGGTCTTTCACATACATTCTTAATAGATATTCCAGTACTTGGTTCACCCTTTCAATTTGTCCTTCTGTTTGAGGATGGAATGAAGTACTAAAATTTAATGTAGTGTTTAACCATTTAAACGAAGACTTTCAAAAGTTTCCAGTAAATTTAGGATCTCTATCTGAGATTATGACTTTTGGTACTCCATGCAATCGAAAAATATGTTTTAGAAAAATATCAGCTATGTTTGTAGCTTTATAAGTAGTTTTAACAGGTATAAAGTGAGCTGATTTGCTTAACTTATCAACTACCACCATGAAAGAATCATTTTGATTTTGATTTCTAGGCAGCCCTATAATAAAATCTAAACTAATTATCTCCCATTTCCAGCTAGGAATGGGTATAGGATGAAGCAAACCAGTTGGGTGTTGATGTTCAGTTTTTACTTGCAAACATTCAAAACACCTAGCCATATATTTTTCTACTTCAGTGTTCATATTTGGCCAAAAATAATATTTTCTTAACATAGTGATAGTCTTTTGATAACCTGGATGACCTAAGTATGGAGTTTTATGAATTTCTTCCATAATTAACAACTTAACTTTAGGTACGTTAGGTACATATATTCTATCTTTATATAGTAAAAATTATTTTGCATTTAAACTGTAACCTTAACTTAAGTTTTCTGTTGGATTTTCTTTAGTTTTTGCTTGCAAATTCTGGTAAATTTCATCTTGTTATATTCCATATTTAAGTTGTTCATCCAAATTTGTAGCATAAGTGCTGATAGCTACTGCAAAATTTAGCCTTGCATTCCTACTCAATGCATTAGAAACTTTATTTTATTTACCTTTTATGTGCTGAATTTCAAAATCATACTCGCTTAAGAAAGCTAACCATCTAGCTTGTCTGGCATTTAGAGTAGGCTGATCTAACAGATACTTCAATCCTTTATTATCAGTCATTAAAAAAAAAAACTGCCAATTAGGTGATGTCGCCACATCCTTAAGGCATGTATAACAACTACTAATTCTAGATCATATGTTGCATAATTATTTTCATGATCTTTTAACTTTATGGACTCATAGCTAATAGCATGCCCTTCTTGAGTCAGCACAATGCCTAAGCCATCTTTACAAGCGTTAGTGCACACTACAAATTCTTTATTAGGATCATCTATTCTTAAAATAGGTGCGCTGGTTAATAAATTTTTTAACTTTTTAAAGCTTTCTTCACATTTTTTATTCCATTCAAACTTCTTTCCCTTCTTCTGCAAGGAAGTTATTGGATTTGCAATCCTCGAAAAACCTTCAATGAACCTTCAGTAGTAACCGATAATGCCCATGAAAGATCGAACATCCATCACATCCTTAGGAACTGGCCAATCTTTGATTACCCTTATCTTTTTAGGATCTACTGAGATTATTTCCTTGGTCTCCACATGACCCAAGTACAGAATTTTATCCTTGAAGAAATCACATTTACTAAACTTTGTGAAGAGTTGATGATCTCGCAACTCTTGCAAAATGATTTTTAGATGTTCTTTGTGTTCTTCTTCAGTTTTTGAATAAATTAGAATGTCATCGATAAACACGACCACAAACTTGTCTAAATACTTATGCATAACATTGTTCATTAAACACATGAAAACAACTAGAGCATTGGTAATCCCAAATGGCATTACAACAAATTTGTAATGACCATATCTAGTTTTGAAAGATGTCTTAAAGATGTCTTCATCTTTAGTCCTTACTTGATGATATCCAGACCTTAAATCTATTTTCGAAAACACCGTGGCTCCACATAGTTGATCAAACATATCATCTATGTAGGGAAAAGGATATCGATTTTTGATAGTCATTTTATTTAACTGACGGTAATCAATGCAAAGTCGCATGGTTCCATCATTTTTCTAAACGAAGATGACAGGTGCCCCCCAAGGAGACACACTAGGTCGAATATACTTTCTATCAATTAGTTCTTTTAATTCAGACTTTAATTTATTAAGTTCCAATATGTTCATTCGATAAGGGGCCTTTGAACTAGGTACTGCACCTGGTACTAGTTCAATGGTAAAATCCAATTCCCTTTTCGGAGGTAGTCCCAGAATTCTTCAAGGAATACATCAATATATTCTTTTAAGACTGGTATGTATTCTACTTTTAACTTATCTATTTTAATTAGACTCTCTTCATCAGTTATTATTATTGCATAAGCTTTACATCCTTTTCTAACGGCTCTTTTAAGATGTAAAGAAGAAATCTGCCTTATAGTGGTTTTTCTAGGAATTCCTTTTACATTTACCGATTTTCCGTCATTGTTTAAACATGTGAAGATTTTATCATAACAATTTAGAATTAATCTATGTTGTTCTATCTAGTCCATACCAATCAGCAAATCATAAGAACCAAGAGGCAATACATTAAGCTTGACAACAGTTTTAAAATGATCCATAACTACTGCACATTCTTTTACGAAACAAGTTACCTTTCTTTTAGCACCAGTGCCTAACTGAACCAACCAAGAATTCTCAAAATTTTCAACAGATAACTTACATTTTTTTACTATTTTAGGTGCAATATAACTGAGACTAGCTCCTGGATCAATCAAAATAGTTATAGGGGTCTATTTTATCATACCTTCTACTTCCACCATGGAAGTCTGATATACTACTTGTCGATTCTCCAAGGGTGCGTTGATTCTGAGCACAGTCCTTGCTAGTTACCCAACGGTCATCTCCTCCTGTATCGTATGAATGTTGCTAACAATCTTCTTCTAATTTGGGTAGACTAAAGCATAGTGTGGGCCCTTACACTCCCAGCACTTGATAGGCTCTTTACTCTCTAAGTTCTTGGTAAAATTTTCATGATTATTTGTGAATTCCCTACCTTTAGAATTATTCTGATTGTTGGGTGTATTGTTCTTATTTCCTTGGAAGTTCTTGTTATTAGGATAATTTCTGGCCTTATTGTTCATATAATTTGGGTTGGGCACAAAATCCTTCTTCTTTTGATCATATTGATTATTATTTTTCTTAGCCTTCCAATTGTCCAAGCTTTCTTTCTTCCGATTCTACTCAAAACAGAAGTTAGCCTTTCTCATAGATTCTTCCAAGGTATTTGGGTTATCATATTCAATCCTATCCTTAATATGATAAGGTAGACAGCTGATGAATCATTGTACCTTTGGTTTCCCATCTACAAGGTATGGTACATACCTAAGTAGACTTAAGAACTTGCTATTCAGATCTTTCATTGTCATTGATCCTAACTTCATCTCATAAAATTCTTTTTCCCTCTCCTCATAATACTGCTCAGACAGAAATTTCTTTTTAAAATACCTTTTGAAGGTACTCCATTTTACATTTTTCTCTTTTATTCCCTTAACTCTTTTCAAATCCTGCCACCAAATGTCAGCCTTTCCTGAGAGGTTATAAATAGCCATTCTAGCCTTTAACTGGTTAGAATAGTTATATATTTGGAAGTTCTTCTTCATCCCAGATAACCAGGATTCAACTTCCTCCCCCTTCTCAGTCTCTCCATTGAAGGTTGGTGGTTTTATCCTTTTGAATTCCCCAGAGATCTCCTCATAAGGTTTGTATTTCCTCTTCTTAGCATACTGATTATCATCACTACTATCACTGGTAGAATGGTAATTTCATTCTTCACCAAACACCTCAGAAGATGAACTACTTTCAGTTTTAGTATGTTTCATATTTTTAGATTTACGTTGATGACTTGTATCCTCTGATTTTGTTCTTCTACCCCTTCCCTCAGTTTGAAACTTTTCAGTTAGGATCTGATTCAACTCTTCTTGAGCCCTCAGAATCCTTTGATTTTCTTTCTTTACACACTCCATTTATGATTTTAGGTCTTTTACTGTTTGTAACAGTTCTGAGGAATTGGTAGTTAAATCCTCTAGTATAGGGTCTCCTGGTAAATTTCCTGGTTCAGTAACTGGAGATTCCTCCTTTGCATACTCTTCCATCCTTTCCATACCTGTCTATTAGACTTTTAGAAAACAATTCTCTTTTGAATAACATTTAAAATAAAAATAAAAAATACGTTAGCATAATAATTCAGTTTACTGTTTCCTAAAAGCTAGTTGGGCTTCATCAAGGCCTAGTGTTTGAACCTTGTGCTCTGATACCACATGTCAAAACCCCAAATTTTCACAAAAAATTTAAAATTTTGAAATACATAATATGATAAGATTGTGGTTTACTAACAACTAACGGTTAGCAATAAAAGAAACAGTTACCATATTTATTTATACATAAACTCGATTATGCTAACTCAACATTCTACTTTCAATACAAGGTTAGGTTTAACTTTGTGCAGTATTTCTTCTTTCAATTTACTGATGCATTTTTATTTATGACAAGTAGGTGGAACTGTCTTTTGATTCCAGAGCTTACTTAGCGTTTAAGCTAACGCAGAAAGCTTACTTGTTCTTACAGGTTTTTACAGGTATGAATGATCTAGTAACATATTTAAAATTCATAAAGTACATAGCAGTATTTCTAAATGCAAGTAATAATCTTAGTAAAATGAGCTGCTATTTTTCAACAACTTCTATAAGGTAAAAATAGTTTGTTTTCTATAGTTGTCCTCATAAGCGAAGTTTAGAAGATTGAGTTTTTCTTTCCTTTAATGCACATAACGACAGTAAAAATGCCAGCTATAATTTTCAACTTGTAATCTTATCTACTTGCTTACTTCTACTTTATTAAGCATAACTTGCATCTTATACTGATTATACCTTGGGTTATTAAATATTATCACACCTCTAATCTGTGCAATAAGTTGCTTGATATTTAACCTCTGTAGCGACACTCACAGTCTACAACCGTTTGACATTAATGTTGATGGATGTAAAGACGTTAGTGTCTTTTTTCCAAATAAACACTATTGTATATAACTTTTAAGTCTATGTCGAACTATGATGTTCTATTGGTTATAGACTCGAGTAGGTTCGATCCCTTGTAGTTCTTATTATTCTATAATACATTTCTTATATTAAGAATTACTATCTACTGACAGTTTCTAAGTTAGATGTTTCTATAAAACATCAGCCTTTACCCTATGCTAAATACTAGCTAAATTGTGGACGCATGAGATCCTTCTACTAGGTATAAGACATGGTAGTTACTAGCGAAATGTCATCTTGAGAACAACCAAAGACTTATTAAAGTCTAAACTCTATTAGACTAAGTAAAAGTATGCTATAATATAATCTTTTATCATATTGGCATTCTTAACGTTTATTTCAATTGATCGTTATGTTTACATAAATATATAATTATGCCAATAGACATATAATTATGTCATTTAAATGAAATTCCTAAACAAGTCTAACAACTTTGACCTTGTAAAGAATTTATAAATCCTAGACTTTAAAGTACTACACAATTTATTTATAAACTCCATTAGAGATATGGGTTTAGAAGAGTTTAGCCCCACGTTGATCTTAATATATATAAGAATATATTGTTAAATTATTGTTCTAAGAATTAGATATTTAACTTGGTCTTTGTTGGGGACATTTACCACCATACACACTCTTTTTGGTCAAATTGGCCTATTTAAACCACTATACTAAGTATAATTGACATTAATTGACATCAGTGGAGCATTAATTGACATCATCCAGTCACACCCACGCCTACCTACAGTTAAGGAGGCTAACTTGGCCTTCTCCTACAATCAAGGAGGCTAACTAGAGCACTCCGGGGGTGATCTGAGTGATATTAATGCACCTAATTGCTAACTGGTGGTTACAATCAGTTCAACCAGTTAGTTAAGGTGCCTCCTCTCATTAAATATATTATTTAATGATTATTTTTTATTATTTAATGATCTAGAGTCAACAGGGGTGCTTCCACCAACTTCTAATGATTAGTTCAACTTCAGTTAACCTCATCGAGATTCATTGAATTCATTGAAGCACTAGCACTTGATGGTTGGATTGCTATGACATGTGTTTGAGCTCTTTCAGTTGAGGTTTAGTCATTTATTGCACTCCGACTTTAGTTAGGGTTTGGTGAGTCAATTAGGGTTTTGGTCAAGTGGTTAACTGAGTGTGAACCAATGGCTTACAGTCAGTTAATCTAGACTCACTCATTGAATTCGAATGACCTCCTTAGGTATTCAAATTCCTCATTGATTCAAGCTATTGCTTGACATTGTTATTGTAACTATTCATTGTTAATTGAATATACACAGAGGAAACCATTCTGGTTCTGATTAACACCATTTCTGAGTTATTTGTTGATTATTTCTTGATAATATTGATTATTTGTTCCTAGATCAATGTGAAATATTAATATGGTATTAGAACTTACGCCGAGACGAAGAAATATCTCTCAAAAACAAGCCTTTTGACAAATTTCTTCATGAAAAGTGAGCAATAGCTCAAAAATCCAGCACTGCACCAGAAGCCAAGGATTACCTCTCAATACCCCAAGTAAAGAACTTGTTGATCAAGATTGCTTGATTGACTATGCTCGGTGTGATGAAATCCCAGAATGTGTAGGATGTTCGACCTTATTTTTCCCTTTCTATTTTAATTTTCGGGTTTCTACAGGTGAAGCATTCGCTCCAGCACATCCAGATGGCCTCCTTAGTAGATCTCTTGACTCCATACAATTTCCACTCATGGAAAAGTGATATGGAGATTCAACTGAAATCCAAAGGACTTTTTATAGTCACCATGGCCCCTAAATTTGGGCCTGGATCCGCCATAGAAAAGTCAATATTCTTGAACAAGAAGGATGAAGCCTTCGGTTTCTTATGCCTCTCTATTTCTCGAGACCTTCTCTTCCATATTACGGATTTGAACACACTAAAAGAAATATGGGACAAATTGGAATCTCTATATGGAAAGCATGATGACTTGAGGGTTTACCAGCTCGAAAATGAACTCATGTCTCTCCAACCTTCCAATTTAGAGACTCCAAATGATTTCTTTACAAAGTTCAAGAATACTATTTTACTCTTGAAGCAATGCAACGTGGAGAAGGAGGATGATCAGCTCATCCTTGCCATACTCTCCAAACTTGGGGCTGATTATTCAGTTTTTGTTTCTACATTCTGTGTAGGGAAACTCACAACCCCTGGATGCAAGATGCCTACACTCAATGCCTTCATTGAGTCCCTAACAAATGAACATGACAAGCTTGTCCAGATGGGGATCATTCGATCTTCTTGTGATCAAGCCCTCCATGTCTCAGGGCCCAAAGATATGAAGGGTAAAGGAAAGTAGCAGAAAAATCAGAAAACTAAATTTGATGCTCCCAAGACTAGAGTTGAAAAAGAACAGCATGATCAATATTCCAGCTCAAGGAAGAACAAAGGAAAAGAACACAGTGGGAAAGAAAAATTCAAGTGTTCTTACTGCGGGAAGGGTTTTCACCCTAAACATTCCTGCATGAAGAAAAATCTTGATGAAGAAACCTCTCTCCTTGAAAGGAATCACATCAATCTTCCGGATAGATTTCAGAGGAGAGATCACCAAGATCGGGAACCACAGCATGAGAAAGGGCATGCCCTCATGACAAGCACTTCGAAGTCCAAAGCATTGCTGATTGACTCTGGAGCTTCGAATCACATGATGGTTGAAAAAGACTCCTTTTCATCCTTGGAGACAGGCAAATCCATCCCCATCCACATGGGAGATGACTCCACCATCATTTCTGAAGGACAAGGTATTGTAGATCATGAAAATGGTTTTTTCTCTAATGTTTTGTATGTACCGTCTCTAGCAGCAAATCTCCTTAGTGTCTATCAGATGAATCATATAGGAATGCCTAAGAGATTCCCTTTCAGCCCATTCACTGTGCTGCAGACTTCGAGCTAG
Organism: Pseudotsuga menziesii; assembly: GCA_001517045.1. Lineage (NCBI taxonomy): Eukaryota > Viridiplantae > Streptophyta > Pinopsida > Pinales > Pinaceae > Pseudotsuga > Pseudotsuga menziesii. The sequence continues at coordinate 160,368 of LPNX010436448.1, read as the reverse complement.
AGTTGGTTGGATACATAGATTCTGATTGTGTATGTGATTCTATTGATCGGAAGTCAACTTCCAGATATGTATTCATGTTTGGTGGTGGCCCCATTTTCTGGTCAAGCAAAAAGCAGGCTGCCATAGCACTATCTTAAGCAGAGGCTGAGTATAGAGGAGTGGTGAATGCTTTCATCCAAGCATTTTGGTTGCAAGGCATTCTTGGTGGTGGCCCCATTTTATGGTTAAGCAAAAAGTAGGCTGCCATAGCACTATCTTCAGTAGAGGCCGAGTATAGAGGAGCAATGAATTCTTGCATCCAAGTAGTTTGGTTGCAAAGAATTATTTCAGAGTTTGATCTTGGTAGTACTTTTTCCACTGTCCTATTTTGTGACATCCAGAGTGCTATTAATATATCCATGGATCTAGTTACCAAGCAGAGGACCAAGCATGTAGAGATTCACATGCACTACATCAGGGAGCTAGTGCATGACAGGACCATCATTCTGCAATACTGCCTGACTGATGAGCATATTGCATACATATTCACCAAGAGATTTTCAGAAAATAAGTTCACTTACCTCCATTCACTATTGGGGGTGAGTTCATCAGGGTGATTCAGAGTACTTTCAGTGTTCAGCTTGAGGGGGGGGTTTTCCCACTGGGTTTTCCCTCTTTTCCTCACTTAGTTTGTTTTGAGCATTGTTTCAGTTTCAACATTGTATAGGGTGACCTATGGCCTTAGTTTCTAGGGCCCTAGAATTTTTATACTTTTTTGTTTTCTAAATACTCTTGAGTGTAGCTTAAGGGGGGGTGTTGGAGACATTTACCACCATACACACTCTTTTTGGTCAAATTGACCTAGTTAAACCACTATCCTAAGTATAATTGAAATTAATTGACATCAGTGGAGCATTAATAGACATCATCCAGTCACACCCATGCCTACCTATAGTCAAGGAGGCTAACTAGAGCACTTCGGGGGTGATCTGAGTGATATTAATGCACCTAATTGCTAACTGGTGGTTACAATCAGTTCAACCAATTAGTTAAGGCACCTCCTCTCATTAAATATATTATTTAATGATTATTTATTCTTATTTAATGATCTGGAGTCAACAGGGGCGCCTCCACCAACTTCTGATGATCAGGTCAGCTTCAGTTAACCTCATCGAGGTTCATTGAAGTCATTGAAGCACTATAACTTGATGGTTGGCTTGCTATGACATGTGTTTGATCTATTTCAGTTGAGATTTAGTCATTTATTGCACTTAGACTTCAGTTAGGGTTTTGTGAGTCAATTAAGGTTTTGGTCAAGTGGTTAACTGAGTGTGAACCAATGGCTTACAGTCAGTTAAGCTAGACTCACTCATTGAATTTGAATGACCTCCTTAGGTATTTGAATTCATCATTGATTCAAGCTATTTATTGACATTGTTATTGTAACTATTCATTGTTAATTGAATATACATAGAGGAAACCATTCTAGTTCCGATTAACACCATTTCTGAGTTATTTGCTGATTATTTCTTGATGAGATTGATTATTTGTTCCTATATCAATGTGCAGGATTAATAGTCTTTACATTAACCAAATAATTATTATAAGTCAATGTGGATAACATAGAAACCATAATGATCATACTATAATTACGACATTGGTAGATGATTGTTGCAAAAAATCGGATAATAAAATGTTTTAAGAGATAAGGGTCCTTGTTCTATGAAACAAATATAGACAAGTTATATTAGTACCGAACTATATGATTACTATATTTCCGAAATGTCAACGTTTGTGGTTCGATAATATCCATCGCTAAACAACCTCATGATCGATACGTGAAATGTGATTGATGGACTTTATAAATGATTGATCACATAGTTTTTACATGTCTTGATTTGTGGATCATTATAAAAATCATTGTATAATATTTGCATGCAGGTGACTATATAGTTCGATCCATGCATCGTCTAAATTTATCCATTGGCAGGTGGACTTCTCCTATCCATGCAATAGTAATATAAAATGCTTGTAACCCTATTTCTTTTTCATTTGCCTCCGTAGTTCTTGGGCCTTCAGGCCGCTCTACAACCCTTTTCATGGAGGCCATGCTACCTTGCTGTTACTAACTATGCTCTGATTCCTAGAATAAATTGATTTTCGTCTACATTATCAAATCTAAAACTCTTTATGTGATATTTGTATCTTATCTCTGCAAGGTTTGTATAGAGTCATGGCATAATATTTACGGCTTGCAATAGACTCCTTGTTCGTTTCCTCCATGGCTTTCCCTTGTAGAGATAATTTATACTACTTGTTTGCTGTGGTTACGGCACTGCCCTAGTTGTAGGGTTTGTGAAACTCATTTCCATGCCTTGCATTGTTGATGACAGCTCCAGCTTCGCTATCTAGTTCTTGCTTGGTCGTTGTCCATGCCTCTTTCTTCTACTGCTGTCATTGGTTTGTATAAGAGTCTCTGGTTCCTCTATCACTACGATAATGAAGACTTGGATTTTTTTTTCACTGGTGGTGATGCCGCTATTCCTTTTTGGTTCCCTAACCTTCAATTTCAGGTACAATAATTCTTAGAATTCTTCAACTAGATTTTTACTTCGGTTTACAGTTCTGAAATATATTTCAAATAACTTAGGTTTTCTGCTTGCAGGTGACAGTTCTTTCATTTCATGACAATGATACTCTAAGGAAATATCCGACACTCTGGCTACGGGTAAGCCCTGGTTAACAAATGGAATTCCATGCTTGTGCATTCTTTAAGGGATAGTTTCCAGTTGATAGGTTATGGCCTAGTTGTTACCCTTCTTGGGTTACTGCTCTTCATATTTCTAGTTTAGTTTTTGTTAAACCCATGCTTCCAGTAGGGTATTCTGGCTCAAGTCGTGACTTGTAAATGTTTTTTACTTCTTTTGTTTGTACAAAGTTATGTTAATAACTCTCGCGGCATAACATGCCATATACTGTTTATTTCTAAAGCATAGGGATTTTCTCTTTGAGCTCGAACTCAGTTAAATTTTACATTATGCTCTTAAGGTAATTTTGTACATTAGGGTTTTTACCCTTATTCGCCTGTATAAGGAAATCTTGTTGCTGTATAATGTTTATCTGGAATTAATGGTATTGTTAATAGCTTAACCTGTTATCCCAACATGCTTTTAATTATTTAATTACAAGCTCATATATTCGAGCTAGGTTACCTGTATGTAAAATAATTGATTTGATTTATTCTTTAATATTTTAGTTTAATAATTAATGGATTTAATTATTATTACAGATATATAGTATTTTATATTACCCTAGTTAATTTTTCACTATCCTTAAAGGACTGTAATAATCTACAATGGTTTTGTTGTTTAATAACAATTACTCCAAATAATTGGATTATCGTTTTACATAATTTTTATTTGCAAATGTAGTTGTTATTAGGGTTTTGATCCTACACTTTCTTTTACAAGTAAATTGGTTTATAAAAGTTAAAAATAAATAGTTCTTTTATAAATAACTTTTATTAAATATTATTTACCACCGTAATCTAGTTGTTTTATTAAATATAATACATATAGGTTTATTAAAGTTCTTTGTTCAAATGTTCTTCATCTCTGTATTTAATTTATTTATAGAAATTAATTAAGATAGTAATACCCTACTTGAAATATGAACATTTGTAGATATAGTTAGTTATTATGAATAGTAAACAAACTATGTATATCAGAATTTATTCTTTCCTTTACAGAATAAAAAAAGTAAGTGGTTTATCTAAGTTATTTCTTCTGCCTCTGCTATAGGTTAATAATAAAATTTACAAAATGAAGTACTATGTAAAAGTAAATACTTAACTACTTGAATAACTTATAACTATAATAACCTGCTATCTGTAAAGTATTATGACTATTTATTTTCTATCATTCTTACAACAATAATCTGGTTTAAACAATAAACTTAACTAAAAGGATATTGTTCTTCTCTGATAACAACTACATACAAAAATAGATTACTTCATAATACATCAGTTCATTTTAGGTTTCTAACATATCCATCATCTATCTAAATACACTGCCTATGCTGGAGTATGGTCTGGTCCACTCCAGATGTGGAAAAACACAGGTTAGGATTATTTTTCATCAATTACAGATTCAATATTTCAAATAACTAAAATATTACAATCTCTATCATATTACTACTAAACATTTAACGATTCATTAATAAATCAGTCTCACATATAAACTTTTAAAACAGTAAAATAAAAGACTGTAGAACCTATTTTAACTGGACAACAACAGCGTTGGGAGGCCTTTTCTCCCTACCAAATCTTGGAGAGCGCTCAAACAGCGTCTCCTCAGGACCCCATAGCCTGTTCCTAGTGGAGCAAGCAAACATAATACTAGTCCAATGACTCAGTAATAACTCTGCACTTAGCAGTAATATCCGTCAGCTAAAAAGCTACACTATATCTCTTTTTGAAGTTAACCCCTCAAAAACCTTCCACAAATTCCCTTTCCATTGAAATCCTTTGAAGTACATTCACCTGAATGATCCCCCTCCTGTAATGAGCAGCCTCTGCTCTCTTCAATGAGCATTTTTATTAAGATTGCCTAGGTCTTTTGGGTCAGTTGTCATTAATTGAGCCACCTGCTCTGATCCCACTTTCTTGGGGGATCATGACCCCAAATGTAGGGAGGTTGCCATGTGCAACATTGGAAGTGTTTGAGGATGCTGCCACTTGTCTATTTGATCTCCACCCAGTCTCCTCCACCAACTTGACCAGTAAACACTCTTTTAACAGCTCTCCCAAGCTGTTGTCTCCACTTTTATTTATTTATAATTGAAATATTTAGAATTACATTCAACATCCTTGACTCTGCTGAGTCATCAATTACAACTTAGCATAAAATTTAACATATTGTTTTGAAATAAATCAAATATGATAATATTATTTTTGCAAAATTGGGGCATGTGACATGTCGCATACCCCAATTTTGTAAAATAATGTTATTTGTTTTAATTTGATCCTTAAGACATTATGTTAAGTTTAATGCTAAGTAGAAACTGATGACTCAGCAGAGTCAAAAGATGTGGAATGTAATTCTGAATATTTTATTATTAATAAATAAAAAGTGGAGACAACAACTTGGGAGAGCTGTTAATAAGAGTGCTACTGGTCAAACTGGTGGAAGGAACTAGGTGGAGAGAAAAAGACAAGTGGCAGCATCCTCAAACACTTCCTATGTTGCAGATGGAAACTTCCCTACATTTGGGGTCATGATCCCCCAAGAAAGTGGGATCATAGCAGGTGGCTCAATAAATGACAACTAACCCAAAAAGACCTAGGCAATATTTTAAAAGTACCCAATGTAGAGAGCTGAGGCTGCTCAGATATTTTTGAGGAGAAGAATCATTCAGGAGGAATGCACTTCAAGGAATTCATTGAGGAAAAGGGAAAACTGTAAGGAAGGTGTTTTGAGAGAGAAACTGCAGTAACTTGGTCTGATATAGCTTGCTAGCTGAGAGAAATTTACTGATAAGTTCAGGACTGGTATTGAGTCTCAGGACTAGTACTTTATCATTTGCTGCACCTAGTTCCATCCAGGGAGACCAGAGAAATCTCGAGGGTCCTAAGGATTCGTTGTTTGAGCGCTCTCCAGGAGTTGGTAGGGAGGAATGGCCTCCCATTGCTGTTGTCGACAAGGATTTAAGAACAAGTTCTGTTGTTATTTAATTCTGTGTTATTATATGTGTATGATTGAATGATGCAATTGCAGTTTATGATGTAGAAAATTAGAGGATAGGATAACTCAGTTTGTTTAATAATGAAATTTGTTTAATGAGAAACAAAGCCTACCTGTGTTTTTCCTCATCTAGAGTGATCCAGATCGTACTCTAGAACAGGTGGTGAAATTATATAAATGAAGCTAGTATGATGCAAATGTAGATTAAGATGTTAGCAAGAATAATAGAATGTTCTTTTATCTATTTTTAGAAGAAATATCATTTTACTGACAGTATTTTGCGTTAGTAGATAAAACTGTTCCTTATACAGTGTTTAATTTCAGCAAGCTTTTATTTATCTTTAAACCCAAGAGAAAAATATAGTAGTTACACTAGAGGAGGATTAGACTAAATATATATGCTTTTTAAACTTTACAGTTTATTTCTTCCAGTTTAAGTTAGTTTAACTACTATATGTATAACAACAAAAATTAAAGTAAGAATAGTTAAACATTGATTTAATTCTACAGTCGAACCTAGCTGGTTTTAGATTTTATTTATGATTGGTAATGGAATTCGATACTTTTTATTTTTATTATTATCATCCAGCTTAAGCTTAAACACAATCTACAGCTACTAACTTATTTCTTCTTATAATTTAAGACAAGCCCTACTTTAGAGTTCATAGGAAAGAAGTTAGACAGTTTGTACTCTTTATTTTATAAATACTAGTATTATAATATAAACAGGATATTATAGAATACAGAAAGTACTTCTATAAATTATATAGTGCAGAAAGTACTAGAATACAAAAATACTATCTCTTCATATATCTATAAATAGACAAGAATAAAGCTAATACATATATATATAATTATAAGAACAGTATTGATATGAAATTTCTTATATTCAAAAGGTTAACTTGTACAAACGACATTTAATTTTTTTATCAAAATAGAGTAATTAAATACTATAAAAACAATGTACAGATAACCTAACAAATAATATTTAATTATTATTTTAGGGTAAAAATTCAAATGCATTAAAACACAGGAATTTAACTAACGGAATATAACTATGCTCGTTTCATTGAACTTAACCAACTATTATACCACATCAGAAATAACTCAACAAATACAGTATTACATTGTAGACAACAGATATGTTAAAGAAACTGTAAATACTTTTAATATCACTGAGTTAGGTTAAACCCTACTAATCCAAAATATACAATAGAGAAATAATCAAAGAGTTTGATGCTCTTTTAATGCCCTCAGCTTCCAATAAAACTAACAACATACAGATTTAATAGCCCTCCTTCTCTTTCTTATATATTTACATAGTAAATGAACAAAACAAAAATTTACAGTCACAGCCGAAGCCAGAGAACCCTACATAATGCAAGGGTTTCAACATCCATTAAAATAGCGAACCCAGTAACCAGATAAACCAAAAACTGCAAGGGCTATTCAAGACACGGTGACCAACCCATAAATATCCCATAAGGGATTGGACAAGGTAGAACGGCCATGGAGAGTCCAAGGCTTATCGTAAGCTAGCAGCTATTCTAGTCTTTCTCTGTCTACACGAAAGGTTGAGTCGACACCTGTTAACAAGAAGAGTATTAATATTAAAACCATGTTACAAAATAAACATTTATATATTAAAACAAGACTGTGAAGTGAGGGAAGGGTTAACAACATTCCTTACCTGAAATTTTATTAAAGCGCGACCACCCACGAGCAGTAAAGCAACCACCAGCATGAGGAGAAGGAAACTCTTCATTTGCTACAAGAAGGAAGGAGGTTACCACACAATAACAACCAACCACGACTGAGAGCAGCAAGCACAGCAAACAATTACACTTGGGTCGTCACTACCTTTCCAGCCAAGGAAACGATTCTACGATGAAACCCTATGCCCTAGTAACTCTAAAATGCAAGATCACAACCTGTAGTTCCAGGCCAAGGAGAAAGGAAAACTCTGTATAGTCAAAGGATTCGGGATGGGCTAGCCACGATGGTGAAACCATGGAGCAAGTATCACTGACCCTTACCCAAGCATCGAACAATGTTGTGACAGCACCTCTCTACTATGCATTTGGACGAGCTCACAAGGAATAAAACAAGCAGGAAGACTACCAACAGCAAGCACAAGTGATAGAGCAAACGAGAGCTTCATAGCTGAGTGGCAGGAGGCCCGAAGGCAATGGGATAATGACAAGCTAGGGTTCAATACTGTGCTTTTTAACTATGCAACATATGGCCAAGACGATGCCACGTTAGTCAGATAAATATTTTGCATGTTGTGGGTATGAGTATATAGTCCCAACGAGCTTTCCATCAAGTATATTTCCAATCATTTGATAACTGGAGGTTCCAACATAACCAATGTTTTCCAATGTCAACCTATTACATACGTTGCATGGAAACAAAGAAATAATTATTACATAGTCTATGCCTTAACAATCATCAAGGTCATGGGGAATTTTACGACCCTTTACTTTATACTGTATGGTATTCATAAAAGGTAAGTCGAGTTTAGCCTTATATACATCACGGCGTGGTCTTTTGCATAACCCTTTTCTCTATGCTATGCAACATTTTTTTTATCCAACAAACAATTATAATCCTAATAGAATAGAGTCTTGTAAGTATGTTATAAAATAAATTAATAACGTTTATTTTCTTAGTGAGAGCTTTACTCTCAAGCAAGTATTCATTCAACCCAGTAATTGTAACTTTAAACAAAGGTAGAATCAATACTTAATCTAGTATATTATGCATGTAAAGGAGATAAAGGAGGCATTATAGTAGAAGATTATAAAACTTAGATTCAAGGGTAAACCTTAGACTCTTCATGGGTGAAGTCTATCCTATGACCCCTTTGTTTTATAAACATGGCATTTATTTACTAAACCAACTTTAACTTTATCCAAAGATAGGCTAATTGTTATGTTATAAAAGAGATTTATATAATCATTCTATGGTAAATATCTTTCTTTCTAGTGTTAGTCTCATTACCATTGAATGATTAATTATGGAACTAGTATGGTTTACCTTTGAGCATGATAAATCTCAAAATGCTTAAGGGCTTAACCTTGAAATTTTAATAATATATGCTAACCATAACTGAGTGTTACTTTCCAAGCGATTATAGTACAAAGGAACTTAATCCTCCAACACTAGTATAATTTAATTGAATATGGTATGCAATAAGGTTATAACCCATTTAAAATTCAAAATAATGGAAGTAGGATTTTGGTACATAAACTCTTTATCAATACACACTACGTTCATATCAAGCAGTAGCCCAATCAATCATGATGTAAATAGTAATTACGCACAATTTAAATTAAACTATTGACTTAATGACTTTTCCATTCTTACTCTGATTGCAAATAAATATTTAAGGTATTTTTACCCTTGACGACTATGATAGACATCTAATAGTTCAGTAATAATTAAGAACTATAAATTTACATCTACTAGGAAGAAGGAAGCTATAGCCTTTACCGACAGAACTGAATTTCATTCCTTAGCATCTTAAAAAGAAGGACAGTTTAATGATTTTACCTCGATAAGCTTTGGAAATGGATTAGCAATTATATTCTTTACTGAGTTATTATTGTGCGACGAACTTATATCTAAATTCTTTAGAATTAACGACAAGCAGCACCCAAACTTCTTACCTGTAAGTCTGTAAGAACAGGAAAACTTTCTATGTTAGCTCGAAAGCTAAGTAAGCCTAGAATATCCTGACAGTTCCACCTTGTGGTCATAAAGAAAAATAAGTTATTAAGCTGCACAAGAATTATTCTATAAGGTAAACATAATCAAATAGATAATTTAGATAACGAATTCATTAACATATAACTAATTAAACATTTAGTTGACTGCTTTTATGAAAATTAATAGTATTTTAAAAATTTTAAATTTTTCAGAAAAATTGGGGTTTTGACATGTGACATACACACCCCCTTAGAATATAACATCGTCCTCGATGTTATTTATTCTTCATCCTTAGAATTCCCCTAGAATAGAATTGGATATGCATCTCACATATTACTTTCCAATTCCCAGGTGGCTTCCTCTGGACTAAGGTGCTTCCATTGCACCTTCACCTGTCCAATGCTGCGGTTTCGAAGTGTGATCTCCCTCTGCCCGAGGATACAGTCCGGTTCCACCAAAAAATCTCCTTCTGGTTCCACTTGTACATCATTCCAGTTAATGACATGAGTAGCATCATGAACATATTTCTTTAATACAGAAATGTGAAAAACATTATGTACTCTTAAATTGGGTAGTAATGCTAGTTGATAAGCTACTTGTCCAATCCTAGACAGAATTTCAAATGGACCACAGTAACGAGGTGCCGATTTTGCACAACTCCCCAATATCAGAGAGCTCTTTTTAGGCCTTACCTTGATGAACACATGTTCACCTACCTGAAACTCCTTTGGAGTTCTTTTTAATTCTGCTTGACTTTTCTACCGATCTTGTGCCACTTTTAGATTTCCCTGCACTTGTTTTACAATTTGTTCCATTTCTTTATCATTTCAGGACCTAATAGAAATCTATCCACTAGATTACTCCAAGAGATAGGAGTATTACATTTCCATCCATATAAAATTTCAAAAGGACTAAATATGGCTGATGTCTGATAATTATAATTATAAGCAAATTCTACCAGATGTAAATAATCCTCCCATTTACCTAGTTGATCTTTCACATACATTCTTAATAGATTTTCTAGTACTTGGTTCACCCTTTCAGTTTGTCCATCAGTTTGAGGATGGAATGAAGTACTAAAATTTAATGTAGTGTTTAACCCTTTAAACAAAGACTTCCAAAAGTTTCCAGTAAATTTAGGATCTCTATCTGAGATTATCACTTTTGGTACTCCATGCAATCGAAAAATCTGTTTTAGAAAAATATCAGCTATGTTTGCAGCTTTATAAGTAGTTTTAACAGGTATAAAGTGAGCTTCTTTGCTTAACTTATCAACTACCACCATGATAGAATCATTTTGATTTTGATTTCTAAGCAGCCCAGTAATAAAATCTAATCTAGTTATCTCCCATTTCCAGCTAGGAATGGGTAATGGCTGAAGCAAACCAGCTGGGTGTTGATGTTCAATTTTTACCTGCTGACATTCAAAACACCTAGCAATATATTCTTCTACTTCATTCTTCATATTTGGCCAAAAATATTATTTTCTTAACATAGTTATAGTCTTTTGATAACCTAGATGACCTGAGTATGGAGTTTTATGAATTTATTCCAGAAATAACAACTTAATTATAGCTACGTTAGGTACATATATTCTATCTTTATACAGTAAAAATTCTTTTACATTTAAACTGTAATGTTTACTTAAGTTTTATGTTGGATTTTCTTTAGTTTTTGCTTGCAAATTCTAGTAAATTTCATCCTATTATATTCCTTCTTTAAGCTGTGTTGAGGCCTGGAAATTCGTAGGCAACAACAACACGAGACTCTCCCCCTTAAACATTTCCAACTAGCCCGTGACTATTTGGTGTAGGGAATCCGTCCGGTTTGCGATCCGGCTACCATAGGTCAAGTAAAAAAAATAAAAGGTTTTACCAGTTGCAGCTCGGTCCACCGTGTATATTTTTGTGTTTTTAGTTTTAAGTATGACATGCAAGTGCCTATCTAAAATGCAGATTGATAGAGAATACGAGGAGCGGTCACAATGTGATGCGCAGGTTCTTACCCTTCGTCTTAAACTCTCTTGCATCTAAATCACACACAGCTAGAAATTAAAACTAACTACCTAACCTATCCCTAGGGAGTGAGATTATCATTTATTAATGAGTAATGTCTTTTGTACATGCATTATGAAAAATCACAGATAGTCGATACTTCTTTAAAAACACATGAACATTTAAAGATATTTGAACAACCAGATAGCCAATTGTTTATGAACAACATTCATTACTCATAGTGGAAATTTTCATAAAATAAACCAGAGAACATTCATACAAGAACATATGTTCAAAGAGTTAGAACGATCTCACAGTTAATGGACACAAAGCTGAAAATGAAATAGTTCCTCTTCAACAAATCTATAGCACAACATTTGAACATTCCACCAAACTTTCTCCAACAAGCAAATTGTAATTATCTATTGCAAAAGGAAATAGATATTCTTACAATATGTCTTCACAAATCTAACTGGTAAAAAGTCCCCTCTTCCCTCTAACTTTCCTATATTTAAACAAAACAACAAAACCCTTGGGATGCCCCCCCCGGGTGACCTTTGGGCTCCCCCAACCATTTAATCACACAATTTTTTCCTTTTGTGAGTGCTCATGATTCATAGAATGCGTTACATTTCAGATTAAGACTTATGAGTACTTCATAAAATGGGACTAGCTCGGTAACTGATGAACCTTTTCCAATCCTGGGCCTCTGTTGCTATTGATTCTGCTTTGTCTTTTATTTGTCCTTTTTAAGATACTGTTGATCTCAAAACATCTCTGCCTATTAATTTTCAGTCAACTTCCTTTTTCTTTTTCCTTCTTCGCAACAGTAATCATCAAACTGGGTCTGGAGAATCTTTTAAGTCCGTCTGCAATTAAAACGAAAAATTCATCGTTAATTCGGATTGCATTTTTAAAAAAAATGTAAACCATACTAACAGTAAAAATAATCATCAAAATTGAGACCCTGTACTGCGCTCTCGTCGCGAAAACCCCAAAATGATAAAAGCATCTGAAACCTCCTCCATCCATAAAATAAGGTAAACACACACAAAATGGCGGGAAAACCCCTCACCAGTGGGAAAACTAAGCATCAAGCAGATAAAACTCCTCATCGGTGAATGGAAAAACTACAAGTTGGAAGGTTAGTTCACTAAGCCACCATAATGGTGGAAACCAGAAAGACTAAGAATCTCGGGTCACCATAAAGTGCGGCGAAATAAAGCATTAAAAGCTATCACATCGGAGATCAGAGCAACTATAGCATTAGATGGTCAGCTTGCTAAGGAGCCGCAATGGTGGAAACCATTTAAACAATAGCTTCTGCAATCAACATAAAAACATCGGTGAGCGGAAGAAATAAGGGCTTCAAAAGCATAGTCCTATTCATAAACGCAATGGCAGACAGCGAACAGACTAAAAGTTCCACGGTACTAATAAGTCAATCGGTGTCAAAGACCTTTAACGATAAGAGTCTGGGCTAAGAACCACTAATCATCGGAGATAAATTTCATTACGCAGCCACAACGGTGGAAGATAGATTGACTACCGCTTCCGCGAAACAGGAAATAACACCGGCGATCGAAAACTCTAATGATTATGGAGGAATAGTCCTATTCATAGCCGCAATGGTGGACAACGAATAGACTACGGGTCCCTCGAGACTATTAAGTCAATCAGCTTCGGAGACCTTTAACGATAAAAGTATCCACAGTATTGGTGATTAGAAACACTAACAACAAGCGGATAGTTAACAAAGTAGCCACAACAATGGAGATCATAAGGACTAGCCCTCCGATCAATAGTCATAAACGGCTCTGATGGCGAAAAGAAATCAAATCAATTAAATGTTTGAACAATGAAAACCACGAAATCATCGAGGATTAAACCTGTCCGTCAGATCATTCATCGTTTCCATTCCAAAACATCGGTGACATAGATAACTAATGCCCTGACACAATCGTTAACAGCCTTTTGACAGTGAGAAAACCAAGGTTAAGCATAAAGGTTTGAACTAGTAAGAATATGGAATTTTCAATAGTAAAGCTATGGGCTCTACGACCATGATAAAATGAAAACTGCCAATAGTCAAAAAACAATTGAAATAAAAGTGCATCGATGAAAAACCAGGCTTTTCATTGGGACAATCATCATTTAGTTTCCGCAACGAAAACCGTGTAGGGATCTACAGCTCTGACTCAAACATGAATATTCTTCTGATAGCAAGTAGAAAAATCATCGAAATAGGAAAAATCACCGAAAACGTTAAGCTCTTGGAGAACGTTAAGTGCAGAGAAAACAGAGTTCAGGAAACCAAACACTCCTAGGAAAGATAAAATAAAAAGGAGGGTCCAAAATTTCAAAAATTTGGGAAAATAGTTGCAGCTACAACAATTGGTGACTACCTGGTGAACCTAGATCTCTAGACAATTTATTCCTTAAGTAACATCCTGTTTAACAATAAAACCAACATGTTGAATTCTTCTAGATTTCTGGATTTCCCAAATGGAAAATATATGTACTTTTAATCATTGAGGGTAGTCCAATTTAGGAAAAAAGAAACCAAGATTTCAAAGTCAAGATTACTCTTTTAAGGCCAAGAAAATGAGTTTCATTTTTTACCTCTATCTTTGGGTAGCTTCCAACTTGGACACCACAGGATCGTAACATATGGTAAACCGAAATATTCATTTGTTCCTCATTCCCATGCCATTTTCCACTTTTGTGCTTTTGGACTTTTTTGTCCTTTTTGAGTCCTCCTGCATGCCTTTCTTTCTGAATTTTTTTATTCAAGCTCCTCTATCCATAGTTTCCTTTTGTGTGAGAGATGTATTTAATTTTCAGCTCACAGACAGAGAAGAGATTTTTGGCAGCTTTGTACTTTGTCTTGATACATATTGCTTCCTTAGGAGATTTTGACTCTTATTTGCCTTTTGGCTTTCAATTCTTGGCATGGGATTATTTATATATAATATATTGTTTACCCTGCTTCCTTTCCATGGGTCTTTTGTTGTCACCCCCTAAGACATTTTAAAATGTGAGATGGATGGAGCCTCGAAATAATATTCCATATTTTTTGATCCTGAGTTATTTTACAAGGATTAAGTAGGACTTTAATGTGTTCATAGCCATTTAGGAAAACTGTTAGACTAGAAGAAATTCTTTCAAATAAAACAATAGTACACTGTCTTATAATCAAGGATTTTAGTTAATCCAGAACTCTGATGCTCTCCATGCAACCAAAAGTTTTCTTCTTTTATTGAAATCAATCAAAATCTAAATAGAAACAAACCAAAATAAAATAAATCAAACGTAAACAACCAAGCAATCAATTTATTTATGTACAAGACAAATAAAAAAAATAAAATTTGAGAACTAAACCACTAACTGGTCAGTTCTCTGCCCACCCCTATAAATCTAGAAACTTGTAAGCTAAGGGGCTAGGCTTGATGACAAAATGAAAAAGACCTAACCATTATCAAAAACTACATCTACTGGTCTTGAAAAAACTATATCTGAAACTAAAACTACTACTTTACAATCAATCTTATCAGCCCGTGAAAACCGAAGGAGATCAGGCTGGGTGTCTGATGTACTGCTAGCTTCTTTCGCTTGGTAGTTTCCTAGTTCTAGTTCAATTAGATAATTTCTGAACATAGAAATCAATGGTTCATTCTTACCCTCCAATTGAGTAACATTGTTCTTCATGTAGGGCTCTCTTAATATTTTAATCTGGTTTGGACTTCCCTTCTAAGGAAACCACAAGTGCGACCAATCTTAAGCAAAATACCTATTTAGTATTGCTGACCAGTCTTAATTAAAAATAATTCCATAGCCATTAGCTATGTCTGCTACTACAATATCAATGTATTGACATATCTTTTCATTTGCAGACAATCGAATCAAGACATCCTCCATTTCCCTGACTACTTTCACATTGGTCCTGCCTAACTAAGTTACCTGTCAGTCAATAGGTTTAGGTTGTCCATTAATCTTTTTACAGACTGCAAGTGCACATTATGGTTTAAAATCTATAGAGTCAACAGGAAAGGTGGCGTTTTAAACCTAGCTTTCCCTTCCCCAATTGATTCGACATCTTCCTCCATAGGTTGGTTTTCGATGGGTATCTCTTTAGGACTTTTAGCATTTTCTTTTTTAACACCTACTTGGTCTTCCATAGGCTTATTAGGCTTGTTGATTTGCTTCGAATCCTGGCTGATAATGATGATTTCAGGTACTCTGTCCTCAACATTATTCTTTGGTTGTCTCCTGACATTCTCTTGCAACTTCTTAAATTTTGAGATTATTGAATTGTCTTTATTTACCAAATTCAGGTCTTTTGTTTTCATTGGTATATTCTCAGGTCTCAGAGTACTTTTTTCTGTATCAAACAACGAGACACAATCCCATAAAAACATGGTATTATTTTCTTGTTTTTATATGGTTTTATTAACTTTTTCCTCCTCATCACTGTCCTCAGTCAATTTAGAATCCAAGAGTTGATTCATTACCAACTTCATTGAATTTAACCATTGAGGACAATTCTTTTCAAAATGGGGTTGTTGGTGAAAAGTGCAAAAATTATCCATCCCTACCTCTGTCAGATTCATCGGTGCTGAACTGTGCGGAAAGGTCTTGAATTGGTTGTTATCTTCCCTTTTTTTGTAGTAAGGCTTATAAGCTTTCTAAGCTTCTTTTTCCTTCTCCAAATCTATTATTCTGTTGGAAATCTTTTGCATCATCTTTAACATCCCCTCAAAATCATGTGATTTCTCCTCATTAGGTTTAGACATCAATAAGGCTCTTTTCCCAGAAGTTTTTTCTCCAGATTGCTCGGGATAATCTTGTATACTTTCCTTTTCACCGTCTACTCTTTCTGCTTATTCATAAGTCTCTACTAACGTAGGATTAACTTGAGCTTTTACGAACATAGCCAAGTCCGGACCTAAAGCTGAGATATAATACTCAATCAGAACTTTATCAGAGGGCTTATCAGTTGCAGAGAAGTTCTTGAGGTAAGCAGAAAATCTTTGAGTGAAATTGTGTACATTTTCTTTCCTTTCTTTTTTTAAAGCACCTAAACCTTTCATTAGTGCTGCATGCATCTTTTGGGCTGCGTACTTACTTCTTAAAATCCTTTCAAAAGTATCCCAATCTAGGATAGAGTTTGCAGGAAAACCAAAGTACCACGATGTTGCTGCTCCTTTAAGGGTGTGTGGAAATAATCTGCAAACTACATCTTCATGTTATCCAACCTTTAGCCCTTCTATAACCAAGTAGAAGCTTTGCAAATGATCATCTACTAATATCTTTTCACTGGGATCAAACTTAGGCAGCATTTTCTCAAAAGCCCGAGGGAATTCATGCAAAGGGGGTGCCAGGTTTAGAGGTGACCTAGCCTTCCAAGCAGGTGGTGGATTTGGTGGGTTGGGTGGCTGGTTTGCATTTACACCTACCATGATTTTGGGTGGAGAGTGAGGTGGTGAATGAACAGGAGTATTAACAGGTGAACCGTAAGGTGTATCTGGGCCTACTTGATTCAAAGGCTGTACAACTTCTTGTAAGGCTGTTTCTACAAGTTCTTCCAAATCTCCAACCAACACTGAGTCTTCCAATATAGGGTAGTCTTTCTTTTTATATTCTCTTCAAGAATCAGATTGGGAAACAAACTGCTCTCAGAACTGTTACCGGTTGAGTAATTTCGAGGAAATGGGTTTCCTTGGCCAGCCATGCACTGGCGGCCCTCCTTCTAGCACCAAAACTGTTGAGGCCTAGAAATTCAGAGGAAGCAACAGCAAGGAATTCTCCCTAGTCAACGTTCCCAACTACCCAATGACTTTTTAGTGTAGCGAATCCATCTGGTTTGTGGTATGACTACCGTAGGTCAAGTAACAAAAGTAAAAGGTTTTACCAGTTGTGGCCCGGTCCACCGTGTATATTTTTGTGTTTTTAGTTTTAAGTATGAAATGCAAGTGCCTATCTAAAATGCAGATTGATAGAGGATACGAGGAGCGGTCACAATGTGATGCACGGGTTCTTACCTTTTGTCTTAAACTCTCTCGCATCTAAATCACACACAGCTAGAAATTAAAACTAACTACCTAACCTATCCCTAGGGAGTGAGATTATCATTTATTAATGAGTAATGTATTTTGTACATGCATTATGAAAAATCACAGATAGCTGATAGTTCTTTCAAAACACATGAACATTTAAAGATATTTGAACAACCAAATAGCCAATTGTTTATGAACAACATTCATTACTCATAGTGGAAATTTTCATAAAATAAACCAGAGAACATTCATACAAGAACATAGGTTCAAAGAGTTAGAACGATCTCACAGTTAATGGACACAAAGCTGAAAATGAAATAGTTCCTCTTCAACAAATCCATAGCACAACATTTGAACATTCCACCAAGCTTTATCCAATAGGAAAATTGTAATTATCTATTGCAAAAGGAAATAGTTCTTCTTACAATATGTCTTCACAAATCTAACTAGGAAAAAGTCCCCTCTTCCCTCTAATTTTCCTATATTTAAAAAAAACAGCAAAACCCTTGGGATACCCCCCCTCGGGTGACCTTTGGGCTCCCCCAACCATTTACTCTCACAATTTTGTCCTTTTGTGAGTGCTCATGATTCATATAATGCGTTACATTTTGGATTAAGACTTATGAGTACTTCATAAAATGGGACCAACTCGGTAACTGATGAACCTTTTCCAAGCCTGGGCCTCTATTGCTATTGATTCTACTTTGTCTTTTATTTGTCCTTTTTAATATTCTGTTGATCTTAGAACATCTCTGCCTATCACTTTTCAGTCAAATTCCTTCTGCTTTGTCCTTCTTCGCAACAGTAATCATCAAACTGGGTTTGGAGAATCTTCTAAGTCCATCTGCAATTAAAACAAAAAATTCATCGTTAATTTGGATTGCATCTTTTAAAAAAACATAAACCATACTAACAGTAAAACTAATCATCAAAATTGAGGCCCTATTGTTAGAATAATCAACCCATAGTTTACCCACTTAGACATTAATTTAATTATTTTTGTCTTATTTGCCTAGTTCATGTGTCCCACCTTGTGCAAGTTGTCTTTTGCCTATCCATAATGGTCAAAATTGCCTTATTTGACTCATGTAGTGCATGGGAGAGCTAAAGGAATCAATTCTTCTTTATTCCTGGCCTCCTAGGCACCCTTCTGCTTTATTGCCTGCTTTTTCAGTGTTTTAAGGCAAAAGGAAAAGCTAGACTAGGTGAGGTTGACTAGTTTTTTGTCCTACACGTCCTCCTCTCTTTTCTCCATGAAAAAGCATGTATGAGCTACCATTCCACCACTCTTTATATTGCCTAAGCCTTTTTTCCAATTCATGAGCTCCATGACAGATTTGGGATCAGCTTTTTACACCTATGGAGGATTTGCTTATTTTTGGTCAGCCTGCTTTATGCTAGATTTGATTTGCTCCTCATGCAATCAAATCCTTGATGTATTATATTTATTCAGCAGCCTATGTTATTATAGTGTTGGCTATTGTACACTCAGTTAATACAATTTAGTGTTACAGCTCCATATTCAGTCTCTTTTGTGAGTGATTTTGCATGATCAATTGTTAATTGTTGTGAGTAAAATTAATCTATCACTGGGTCTTAATTTCCACACCTATACTACGCTCTCGTCTTGAAAACACCAAAATGATAAACGCATATGAAACTTCCGCCATCCATAAAATAAGGTAAAAACACACAAAATGGCGAGAAAACCCCTCACCAGTGGGAAAACTAAGCATCAAGCAGATAAAACTCCTCATCGGTGAATGGAAAAACTACAAGTCGGAAGGTTAGTTCACTAAGCTACCGTAATGGTGGAAACCAGAAATACTAAGAGTCTTGGGTCAGCATAAAGTGCGTCGAAATAAAGCATTAAAAGTTGTCGCATTGGAGATCATAAAAACTATAGCATTGGATGGTCAGCTTGCTAAGGAGCCGCAACGGTGGAAACCATACAAACAACGACTTCCATGATCAACATAAAAACATAGGCAAGCGGAAGAACTAAGAACTCCGAAATCATAGTCCTATTCATAGACGCAACGGCAGACAGTGAACAGACTAAAATTTCCATGGTACTAATAAGTCAATCGATGTCGGAGACCTTTAACGATAAGAGTCTGGGCTAAGAACCACTAATCATCGGCGATAAAGTTCATTATGCAGGCACGACGGCGGAAGATAGATTGAATACCGCTTCCGCAAAACAGGAAATAACACCGGCGATCGAAAACTCTAATGATTACAGAGGAATAGTCCTATTCATAGCCGCAATGGCGGACAACGAACAGACTACGGGTCCCTCGATACTATTAAGTCAATTGACGTCAGAGACCTTTAACGATAAAAGTCTCCATAGTATTGGCAATTAGAAACACTAACAATGGGTGGATAGTTGACAAAGCAGCTGCAACGATGGAGATTATAAGGACTAGCCCTCCGATCAATAGTCATAAACGGCTCTGATGGCGAAAAGAAAGCAAATCAATTAAAGGTCTAAACAATGAAAACCATGGAATCGATGAGGATTAAATCCGTCCGTCGGGTCATTCATCGTTTCCATTCCGAAATTTCAGTGACATAGATAACTAATTCCCTAATGCAATCGTTAACATACTTTCAACAGCCAGAAAACCAAGGTTAAGCATAAAGGTTTGAACCAGTAAGAATACAGAATCGTCAATAGTAAAGCTATGGGCTCCACGACCATGATAAAATTAAAACTGCCAACAGTCCAAAAAAAACAATTGAAATAAAAGTGCATCGGTGAAAAACCAGGCTTTTCATCGAGACAATCATCATTTAGTTTCCACAACGACAACCGTGTAGGGAACTACAGCTCCAACTCAAACATGAATAGGCTTCCGATAGCGAGTAGAAAAATAATCGAAATAGGAAAAATCATCGAAAAACATTAATATCTCGGAAAACGTTAAGTGCAGAGAAAACAAAGTTCAGGAAACCGAACACTCCCAAGCAAGATAAAATGAAAAGGAGGGCCCAAAATTTCAAAAATTTGGGAAAACAGTTGCAGCTGCAACCAATTGTTCATCCAAATCTCTAGCATAAGTGGTAATAGCTGCTGCAAAATTCAGCCTTGCATTCCTACTCAATGCATCAGCAACTTTATTTTCTTTACCTTTTATGTGCTGAATATCAAAATCATACTCACTTGATAAAGCTAACCACCTATCTTGTCTGGCATTTAGATTAGGCTGATCTAACAGATACTTCAATCCTTTATTATCAGTCATTAAAACTAATTTTATTCCAATTAGGTGATGTCGCCACATCTTTAAGGCATGTATAATAGCTACTAATTCTAGATCACATGTTGCATAATACTTTTCATGGACTTTTAACTTTCTAGACTCATAAGCAATAACATGCCCTTCTTGAGTCAGCACACCGCCTAAGCCATCATTACAGGCATCAGTGCACACTACAAATTCTTTATTAGGATCAGTTATTCTTAAAATAGGTGCGCTGGTTAATAAAGTTTTTAACTTTTTAAAGATTTCATCACATTTTTTATTCCAGTTGAACTTCTTTCCCTTCTTCTGCAAGGAAGTTATTGGATTTGCGATCCTTGAAAAACCTTCAATGAACCACCGATAGTAACTGGTAATGCCCATGAACTATCGAGCATCCATCACATCCTTAGGAACTGACCAATATTCGATTGTCCTTATCTTTTCAGAATCTACCGAGATCCCTTCCTTGGTCACCACATGACCTAAGTACTAAATTTTATCCTTGAATAAATCACATTTACTAAACTTTGCGAAGAGTTGATGATCTCGCAACTCTTGCAAAACATTTTTTAGATGTTCTTTGTGTTATTCTTCAGTTTTTGAATAAATTAGAATGTCGTCAATGAAGATGACCACAAACTTCTCTAAATACTTATGCATAATGTTGTTCATCAAACACATGAATACAGCTGGGGAATTGGTAAGCCCAAATGGCATTACGACAAATTTGTAATGACCATATCTAGTTCTGAAAGTTGTCTTAAAGATGTCTTCATCTTTAATCCTTACTTGATGATATCCAGACCTTAAATCTATTTTTGAAAACACTGTGGCTCCACATAGTTGATCAAATAGATTATCTATACGGGGCAAAGGATATCAATTTTTGATGGTAATTTTATTTAACTGACGATAATCAATGCAAAGTTGCATGGTTCGGTCCTTTTTCTTAACGAAGATGACAGGTGCCCCTCAGGGAGACACACTAGGTTGAATATACTTTTTATCAATTAGTTCTTTTAATTGAGACTTTAATTCATTAATTTTCAATATGTTCATTCGATAAGGGGCCTTTGAACTAGGTATTGCACCCGGTACTAGTTCAATGGTAAAATCCAATTCCTTTTTTAGAGGTAGTCCCGGAATTTCTTTAGGGAATACATCAATATATTCTTTTAAGACTGGTATGTCTTCTAATTTTAACTTATCTATTTTAATTAGACTTTCTTCAATAGTTATTGTTACTGCATAAGATTTACATCCCTTTCTAATAGCTCTTTTAAGCTATAAAGCATAAATCTTCCTTGTAGTGGTTTTTCTAGGAATTCTTTTTACATTTACCAGTTTTTCGTCACTATTTAAACATGTGAAGGTTTTATCATAACAATTTAGAATTACTCTATGTTGTTCTAACCAGTCCATACCAATCAGCAAATCATAAGAACCAAGAGGCAATACATTAATCTTGACAACAGTTTTAAAATGATCCATAACTACTACACATTCTTTTACAAAACAAGTTACCTTTCTTTTAGCGCTAGTGTCTAACTAAACCAACCAAGAATTCTCAAATTTTTCAATAGATAGATTACATTTTTCTACTATTTTAGGTGCAATATAACTGAGACTAGCTCCTGGATCAATCAAAATTGTTACAGGGTTTTTTTTATCATACCTTATACTTCCACCATGGAAGTCTGATGTTCTGCTTGTCGATTCTACAAGGCTGCGTTGATTCTGGGCACGGTCCTTTCTAGTTCCCCAATGGTCATCTCCTCCTGTATAGTATGAATGTTGCTGACAATCTTCTTTTTATTTGGACAAACTGAAGCATAATGTGGGCCATTACACTCCCAGCACTTGATAGGCTCTTTGCGCTCAAAGTTCTTGGTAAAATTTCCATGATTATTTGCAAATTCATTACCTTTAGAATTATTCTGATTGTTGGGTGTATTGTTCTTATTTCCTTGGAAGTTCTTGTTATTAGGATAATTTCTGGCCTTATTGTTCTTAGAATTTCTGTTGGGCACAAAATCCTTCTTCTTTTGTTCATACTGATTATTATTTTTCTTAGCCTTCCAGTTGGCCAAGCTTTTCTTCTTCCGATTTTGCTCAAAACAAAAGTTAGTTTTTCTCATAGCTTCTTCCAAGGTCTTTGGGTTATCATATTCAATTATATCCTTAATATGATGAGGTACACAGTTGAGGAATCGTTGTACCTTTCGTTTCTGATCTACAACATATGGTACATACTTAAGTAGAATTAAGAACTTGATATTCAGATCTTTCATTGTCATTGACTCTAACTTTAGCTCATAAAATTATTTTCCCCTCTCCTCATAATACTGCTCAGACAGAAATTTCTTTTTAAAATACCTCTTGAAGGTACTCCATTTTACATTTTTCTCTTTTATTCCCTTAACTCTTTTCAAATCCTGCCACCAAATGTCAGCATTTCCTGAGAGGTTATAAATAGCAATTCTAGCATTTAATTGGTTAGAATAGTTATATATTTGGAAGTACTTCTTCATCCTGGATAACTAGGATTCAGCTTCCTCCCCCTTCTCAGTCTCTCCATTGAAGGTTGGTGGTTTTATATTTTTGAATTCCCTGGAAATCTCCTCATAAGGCTTGTATTTCCTCTTCTTAGCGTACTGATTATCATCACTAATGTCACTAGTAGAATGGTAATTTCGTTGTTCACCAAACACCTCAGAAGATGAACTACTTTCAGTTTTAGTATGTTTCATCTTTTTAGATTTACGTTGATGACTTGTATCCTCTGATTCTGTTCTTCTACCCCTTCCCTCAGTTTGAAACTTTTCAGTTAGGATCTGATTCAGCTCTTCTTGAGCCCTCAGTGTCAAATGTGTTGAAGAAGGGTGCATATGAATTGAAATATTTCAAAGGGAATAAGCTGCTTGAGCCTAGAAATGGGTTCTACTTGAAAAAGTACTATGCTTAGGCTGAGTGCTTTTTCCTGTATTTTTATTGTATGTACTTTTATGTACAATAGTTCAATGGTTTGTGTTTTTATACCATCTGTTGGTTGCTATAGATGTCTTCCAAGTGGTTCATTGGTTTTGCTGATGGTGCCAGTCTCAACACTTGTAACCTGGCTTCAGCCGCATGGGTCATTTAATCACCCTCAAGATAGCTAGTCTCCTCTGGAGGCGCTTGCTTAGGTCTTGATACCAATAATGTGGCTGAATACAGGGCTGTCATTGAGCTTTTATGGGATGATTTTTCATGTGGTATCACTCAATTGGAAGTCCAACTTGACTCTCAACTAGTGGTTTCCCAACTCAATCGAGCTTATCAAGTGCAGAACCCTATTTTACTACGTTAGTTCATGCAAGCAAGTTAGGTTATTGGAAATAAATTTTTTTAAGTTTATTATATTCGATCATATTCCAAGAAATCAAATTTCATTAACTGATGTGTATTGTAATTATATCTTGGATTGGCACTTAACACAATTTGCATAAAAATATATAGCAGACACATTATAAAATCTTGTAAATAAAACTGGAAATATGTGTGTGTGTGTGTGTGTGTGTGTGTGTGAATATCTGTCCATATAGATAGGTCGATTTTTTGATCCTCAGATCCAGTCATAACTATATAATATACAAAAAATATACAAAAAATGGATCAAAGTCCATAAAATGCTCCTAGGGTCTAAGCTTGACCACCTTGATCACCCTACTCTCAGGATTCTTCAGCCTCCTCGGCTGTAGAAGCCTCAAAGGCATCAATATATACAATTACTTCTCTAGCTACCCACCTCATAAGGCGTATCCAGATAGGTGGTATACCAACCACTAGCTCCTGCATGGTGGCAAGGATATGCTCAATGCGTAATGTAGGTACTCTTTGGGTAAGCCTGGTCAGCTTTACCACAAGAACCCTAATCAAACCCTGGTCCTCTCCCATCGCAAGACGCACATACATGCGTGGATGCCCAGTAGGGCGGACTGGTCCAATATTTGCATTTTAACATTTTAAAAGGATTAAAAAATCTTATACATATGTATATATCTTTATAATTAAAATTCATAAAAATTTTAAAACTTGAAAACAAAAATACCTGACTCTCCCCATGCTCCTCCAAGAGGGAGGACAAGGTCGATGTCACCTCAGAAATCTAGTCTAGCATATGGAAACTACTCCAATGCTGGTAACTATCACTCCCACCAAAAGTAGAAGTTGTCCTCATATACACTCTGAACCGATCCACCACCTCCCTAACGAAGGAATATTTATGCCCACCTACTCAGTCTAGGCTGACGCGGAGAACGAACTGGTAGTGGTACTACAGGAGTCAAACCGAGTACCCTCTGAAAGAAAATGACCACCAATATGCTTGAATAACCAAAATTGTTTCATCAACCTCTTTTACAATGAGAGATTTGCTTCCTCATTATCAGGATTACTCTCGAACACCAGTCATATAGAGCTCCTTGTAGACAGTCCATTGCAAGTATCATTTGGTTCCGAGTTGCAAGGAGAAGTAATGATGACCCTACAACCCTCACTATAGTACTCGCCAATACCTGCAAGGGCAAGTTGAAAATATGAACAATAGGGATGCATCTACCCCTTTGTTGAGTGCCAAGCTCGCAGTATATATATATGTAGTTCTATACACTTAGAAGGTCACCACCTCTGTTGGTACCTTCCAAGTTAACCAAAGCTCCCCGTCATGATAAACCGGAAATAAAGTAAACATCCTCCGACGTAACCTCTAGAAACTCACCTTGAAGGTCAAACATACCAAGATCGTGATCCCAATAGTTTATCAAAAACTCTAATAGGTGGACATTTGATCGCATAGGTGAGGTACAAGAATTTCAATAACCCACTTTGCCGCAAAGCATTTACCATGGGGGCATCTTGTAGAGCTTCTTGGTCCATGTCTTCATGTTCCCTCTCCCTCCACTCAAGCACCATATTTCAATCTGATAACAAGCCATTTATAAACCATTAAATTCATATAACAAATTGATTTTTTTGGCCCTACATATCTTTTTTCCACCTCGTGCGGTGTACGCAACTGCCCTTTAGAAAAGTCGTGTATTGTACGCGACTTGCCTTCGGGAAACCTGCACATAGAATGTGTGTACAAGATTGTTGATATACCATACCCGCGTACACAACGTTCATGGTTTGTGGACGTTGCAAAACATGAAAATTTTGCTAAAAATTGATATTTGCTTAGATCAAATGAAAGAGCATGGAGTATAGTTTTACTTGGCACTTGTGGTTTCGAGAATTGTCCACCGAGTTGTCCATACCAAGCAATCAAAGGTAGAGGTAAAACTTGTCTATTTTGGGTAAAAAATCAAATGGTGAGTTTTTATTTATATTTTGAACTATTTATAGAAATATTATTTTTAAAGTGGGTTTTTTCCCTATAGTTCATATTTTTTAGATAAAATCAAACTAATGCCACATCTTTTTTCTTCAATGTGACAGGTCTATGGTCGTTTAAAGTTGCTTTTTCAATCATATAGGATGGTTTTGGTCATTCACATGCATTTTGCATTTATACCTATTCCATCTTAATCCTAGCATTGCCACTTCGACCATGGACTATGGTATTTTTAACCATTAGTACCTCATTTTTGCCATTGTTCTTCCATGGATAGGACTTTCCTCACATGAGTATCCTCCTTTAGAACCTACTTATTGTATTTTGATACTCATGATGCATTTGTCATAGGTTCAGGGGAGTCTTCTTAGCTATTTTTCACACCAAATTGAGCCTCATTTTCGTCTCTTTTTCTAAGTTATCCCTTTATAAGACTCCCCACATTTATGGAGTTTCTTTAGGCCCAGGTCTAACTCCTCAAAATAGACTTGATTGTTGAGTAAACTTGTCCATTCAAGATCGTTAATAATATGTGAATGGGTATCCACATTGATGTAGGTTATCTCTTTCTCGGACCATGTGGAATACTATGAGAAAGGATCACTCTCTCTTTTGCAGAATTGAGAAGATTATTCTCAGGTATAGGTTTATCACTTTTCCGGACCTGAGGGACTAAATTTACAGAAAAGGAACACCCAGTATGAGCTCAGTTTTCTCTTTTTCGTGCTCTGGACCTAAACATGAAAAATATTATGAGTGTACTTAATGTCTTTGTCATGCTTGCTAAACACCAAGAACAAAACATCGAGTTTATTGTTGTAAGCCCCATTTCTTGTACTCAAATGGATCTTTCCAAGTGATTTTTCTTTCCTTCACTCTCGTAAAACTCAAGATATATGCTACTCCCAAAGGAGCATTAGGTAGGTGGTAATTTAACCTTTTTCAGACCTCCCTAACTAAGTGCGAAAAAGGTTCACCTTTTCTTCTATAGGAGTTAAGAGAGTTCTTTTGTGGTATGTTTTATACTTTTTCAGCCTCAAGAGGCTAAATTGGATGAAAAAGGACCCCCCTGGAGTCTTCTTTGGAGTTTTCAAACTCTCTAAACATGAAAACACCAAGTGAGCATGTACTAGTTCGGGCTCATAAAATCCACGAATCAGTGACACTATCAAGCATTATTCCCTCTTCTCTTCAACCTTGTCAAAAAATCAAGAGAGACTTGAGTTGACTTTCCTAGACTCGTTAAAATTTAACAGAAAATATAAGGAATAAGTTTTCTTTTTGGTTCTCAGTTGATGGCAGCATGTCTTCCTTGAACATAGCACTCTCTATTTTTTCCGATACTCATGTCTCAATGTTCACTTTTAGTTCAGCTATTACTTCGAATTTCTTACTCCTCTTGTCAGTTATACCTAGGGAATCTGATCATGTCTCCTACATGATAGATAAGTCTAGTTGTACTATCTAAAAATTTAAAAGCTACCTTGGGTCATCTTTGTGTTGTGCTCACTGTTCAAGGATTTAACCTTGCATCTAATCTATATCCCGATTCCATCATTGTCCTATCTGTTATTACTTGCGTTTCCCTTTCTTTACCCAGTTCCTAGTCACTCTTGTGATCCATTGGAGGATATATTGCCTTCCTCATCACAGTCTGGTTTCTCATCAGCACTTCTTGACGGTGAAGACATAGAGTTTTTTATGATCATACCTTAGGATTCACTTTCATTGTTGGTGAATTCCTTTGCTTCAGTTGTCAATTATTACCTATTGGTTGGAAATATGTTGAATCCTATCCATGTTTGACTTCAATAACATATATTCACATGGCCTGGATTGTACTAGTTCTTTGGTATTTTTGATGAAGAACTTAGGTTCATATCTATGGACTAAGTTGCACAAGATTGTGTTGTGATCACTTACACAACTTCCAGATCTTTGAAGACTCATCATTATTGTATATTTTGGGTTCGATCCACCATTGTAATATACATGGTCTTGTACCTGTATCATATTATGTACTCAAATATTGTAAAGGAGCTAGTGTTACAGTATATTGAACATGGCATCCTTAGATATGACTTTGTATATGACATTATTATGTATTTGTTTCAGGTACTTCCTCTGCTCCATTGGACTTCTGAGTTCTCCAAGATAATAATTATAATGTATTTCAGCCATCGTTTCCCTCTGACATCACACATTAGGGGGAATCTATTATCAAACCAAATGGTACTTATCCATCTGAGTGTCAACATTCCTTATGTTGGTACAAAAAAGGACATATTAGGATTGAAGTTTGCCAAAACACTATAGATGGGAATGACTAGGGATGCATTTACCCTTGAACCAACTTGCTATATAATTTTTCTAAGTGTTGAGTTGCGTACGTGACTATCTCCATTGTAACTTGCATACCTACACAACTATCTCCATTGCAACTCACGTACTGTATGCGACTATCTACATTGCAACCCGCGTACATCATCGTATGTGGGTTTCCTTTAAGAAACTCGTGTGTCATACGCGGGTTTCCTATATCAATAGTCACGTACATCTTGATTTGAACTTAAAAAATATAAAACACGATTAATGGAGATTATTTGGGTCTTAATCATTAACTATCCCAATTGTTTCAACCACCCCAACCTTCGAAACCACTATATTTGCCAAAGTATAAATAGAGGCCTTGGGGAGGGAATTAATCAATAAAGATTGGAGAGCAAAGTTATGCTAGTGATATATCTTCAGAATTATTGGAGCAGCAGAACTCAAAGTCCTTTGGTTGCAGAGGAGTCCTTGTCTCAGAAGCTGGGTTATACTCTTATATCATTCACTGATTGTTAATAAAGAGAATTCTTCTTCCAACATTGTTTTGAGTATCTTTCATGTATTGTGGTTAATGAATATATTTGATTATGTATTTGATATATTGTTTATCTAACCTCTTATATATACATGCATGAGATAGTACTTGGAGAATTTTCTCTTTACAGGTGAAAGAGTTGCATCCCTGGAAGCTTTGGAGAGAAGAGGAACGGAAGAAGATCAAGCTTGGATCAACCGTCAATAATCGGGTAAGTCAATACTTTCTTCTTATTTCCTTTTTGTTCTCTGTTAAGGTTGATTGTCTGCAAGGTTAGTAGTAAGTTGGTAACCCCAGAGCATTGGTTATAAGGGTGCTTAATCTTGAACAATAGTTTCTCTCATCATGACTAAAGTAGAGTACATAATAGCTTGCTCCACTATTTGTTAAGCATAATGGCTTCAGAAATGGATGTATGGTCTATTTGACATGGAGTTGTATACTACAGTGATTCTTTGTGAAAACCAAATTTGTATAAATATGAAAGAGAACCATGTGTTCCATGATAAATCAAAGCACATAGAAATCCGATATTTTTATATAAGGGATATGATACCTAAGGGATATATAAAACTCTAGTATGTGAGTACCAATGAGAAAGTTGTTGATGTGCTGACCAAGCCTCTATCTCAAGTAAATTTTGAATACTTCTATGACTAGCTTGGTGTAGCCAGAAAAGACTTTCCTCACAAGGAGGAATAATGATGATACTATAGACTTTCCTCACAAGGAGGAACGATGAATATATGGACTCTCCTTAGAAAGGAAGAATAGGTTGAATATATGGACTCTCTTTAGAAAGGTGGAACAGGTCAAAGATATGAACTCTCTTCAAAAAGGAGGAACAGGTCGAATATATGGACTCTCATTGAAAAGGAAGAATAGGTCGAAGATATGAACCCTACTTAGCCAAAGGGGGATTAGGTTGGTGATATTGATCCTCCCTCAAAATAGGGAGTGACAATGAGATTGTCATTGATGATGGGGTGGCAGTGATGCTCTAGTACAAAAGATTCCAAGTTCACCTGCAAATGCTAATAAGGTTTGACATTCACTTGTGGAAAATTGTATCCTCTTTTGAGGATGTTCTTGCAAATAATAACACTCTATTTTTTAGAGAGGTCCTAGCTCTTACTATCTAAGGATAATCCTACAGACGATACTCTCACATGGAGAGTGTACCTACATTCATTTTTAGATGTTGTAGAATAACACTCACTTGGGAGTGGTCCTATATTTACAACTGACGATTCTTTATGATGAGTCCTTACGGACAATAGGTCCTGCATTTAGGTGCGGATGAGATCTATCATTGCAGATGATGCTCTTGCATGGATAATGTACCTACATTCATTTGTAGATGTCGTAGAATAAAAATTGCTTGGGAGTGGTCCTAGCTTTAAAAGCTAAAAATGCTCCAAGATGATTCCTTATGAACAACATGTCCTGCATTTAGGTGTGGAAGATATTTGCAATTGAAAATGGCACTCTCATGTAGAGAGTGTTCCTAGATTCATATTTATATGCCATAGTACAACACTTTCTTGGAGTGGTCCTAGCATTAACAGGTTGAGGATGGTCTATGATGAGTCCATATGAACGACAGGTCCTGCATTCATCTGTGGATGAGATCTACATTCAGTTGTAGATGATATGGTCTTGCATTCATTTGTGTACGATCCATCTAGTCGATACTATGGACCCTCCTAGTTAAAGGGGAGTAGGATGAGAAGGATTGCATCATCCTTGGAATTATATCCTAAAGTGATAGGATTGATCATCCCAAAAAGAGATCATGTCTACTACAGGTAGTGTTGCAGAAAAGGATAGAGAATATTGAAGTGATGTTGTAAAGGATCAAGAAGATCGAAGTGATGCTGCAAAGGATTAAGAAGATAGAAGTGTTTCTACAAAGGATAGAGAAGATCAAAGTACTTCTACAAAGGATCGAGAAGATTGAAGTACTATTGCAAAGGATTAAGAAGATCAAAGCTCTACTACAAAGCATCAAGAAAACCAAAGTGATACTCCAAAGGATCAAGTGATCGAGAGTTACAGGAGATGAAGACTCAATGTTGTAGAATATGATCTTCCAGTACTAAATATATTGAATATATTCCAATAATTGTTCTAGCTTATGATGATCATTGAAAACTTCCTATGACGTATAGATGTATTACCTTAGTACTGCATTAATATGCTCTCTCTCATTAATAATATAGTTGATGATGTTGATGTCGATAGAATACCCTTCTCGTTAAGGGGGGGTGTTGAAATATTGTAACTTCAAAGGATATTCTAAATGTATTTTACTGATGTACCCCAAGGGAGATGTTTTATTCCTCCATCGGGATGTTATTATTGTAATTGGTCATCATAGATTCATGAGGCAAAGCATCCATTTTAATTCAGTTCAATAGTTCCCTAATGAATATAATATAATATTGTTTTTTGATTTCCTAGTTGAATTCGAAACCATTCAGTTTAGTGGGGCCGACTTATTAGGGTAAAATTCAAGTAACAAAAAGAGTATAAATACAGGAGTTGTGTTCCTCATTTGAACACATGGGATCAAACTTCTGTAGCACATAGGAGAGGGAGAGAGAGACATACCAGCAAGGAGGAGAATACATGTTTTGGGGTTTTATCTTATACATCTATATAGAAGAAGTTTTTCTAGGTTTTAGCACCCTTGAGGGTTTCTCGGGATAAATATTGTGTCTATCTTGTGATTTTGTTTCTTTCGGTGATTCTACATATGCTACTATTGTGAATTTGGATTAAACACTAATGATATCTAGCTAATCAAATGAAATATTAACAGGTAAGACTCTCTAATACATCCTGCGAGAGTATAGAGAGAGATCAAAATATTTTAATTTTGTCCTTACTTTTGAGCAAGCCAGTACACCTTGTGATAGGGTGATTCTCTAAGACATCCTATGAGGAGATATAAAGAGCTCCTAAAATACAATATAGACAATATCTCTTTCAACTACCATTCTATGAGGATGGAGAATCCCTAAGGTCTCACTTATTAACAAAGTAAGAAAGATTGTTTGTGTAATTTGTCATCTATGTCAGCTCATAAAAGAATTGGATGATGATGATGATGCTTCTAATGATGATGATGCTTCTAATGATGATGATGTTCTAGCAGTTATATGCTATTGATAATGGTGTTCCATGCTGATGTTGATAATGATTTTCCAAATATATTATGTTGTTGTTCCAAAAATTCCAATGATATATAGATTCACTAGTCAGTTGTACAGTTGTTGTTGTTGATGTTGTATAAACCCTTCCTTGTTAAGAGGAAGTGTTAAAGAAATGTATCTTTGGAAGATATTATTATTGTAATTTTATTGTATTATTGTTGTACATCCTTTAGGATATGTCCTTGACTTAATTGTTAAGGTAAAAGTATTGGGGTAAAACCTATGTTGTAATTTGGGTCAATAGTACCCATAATAATATTATATAAAAATCATTTTGAGTCGCCCTAGGAAATCCGTCCCTGTTTTAGAGAAACAATTCGAATTAGTTAAGTTAATACATCACTCAATTGATGAGTATAAATAGGTGAGGTTCCTCCCTTATTTAGACACATCTCTCACACAAGTAAGTGCACAAGAGAGAGAGAGAGAGAGAGAGAGAGAGAGAGAGAGAGAGTGAAGAAGTTAAATGGACAGAGGAAGTTGTTAATATGTTTCTTCGAGATGTTCACTGTACTTGGTTGAATTCTGTAATGAAGAATTTTTGCTAGGTTTACTCCCCCAAGAGGGTTTCCCATGATAAATCTCTGTGTTTTTTTTGTCTTGTTGTGCCTGAATTTCTTTCAGTGATCCTAAGGTTATGGTTATGATGAAACGATGCTAAATGTTTGAAGTTCTTGTATAACATTAAAACTCTAACACCTTCCAATACTTTGTTGTTCATTTCTTATAACAAATCTTCCAAGTTTGAAACTCCATAATAAGTAGGAGTTTCTTGAACTTTGAAAATTTAATAATATCATTTCATATATCAAAATTGCATTTAATGATAGACTTGTCCTTGTAAATTTTGGGAAAAGTTAACAAGTGACTCATGGCCCATAAAATAATTTAGTGATAAATGAATAATTTTTTAAAATATATTTATGGATATTATCTAAAAATAATGCACTCATGCGTACATATTGTTTTGTAATTTTCTTCTAAAAATTGCATTTTTTTATTAATTTTTGAAAGTTACTAGTGACAATTTTAATTGCATTTATTTACTGGTAAAAAAATAAAAATAAAATAAAAACCTTTTGAGAATGACTCGTTTCTCTTGAGTGTATGTAGTTTTCGAAATTGCGCTTTTTTTTTGTTGTTGATTTTTCTTTGCACTGCTTCAAAGTTCTGGACATGGTTTTCAAGAGTAAGTTTGAAAAGAAAATTAAAAAATATATATCATACGAACTCCAAAACACGTAAACTATATGTGAATGGAAATAAGATTCATTGAAAAAGTTACTAGTATGAAGTATGCCACCTAAGGTGCATCCTAAGACAAAGTTTAGGCCTAGCGAAGACGACATAAAAATTCAAATTGCAGAAAAAAGGGCTAAATGACTAGATTTTAAGCCCTTGATCAAGCTAATAGCCCAATTGAGCTCTTTAAAATTCTTAATCAAGGTTTTGAATGGATTTTCAAATATCTTGTCGAGGGTTTGACTGTGGTTAGTGAAAAATATTAATCAAGTTGCATATCATGATCAATCATTTGTAATTTAGAAGCTCAATCAAGAATTACATAGCTTGCCAAGAGATTTTGTCTATCACCTTTTCCATAGTGCGAATTACCTACCACCCTATCCATTTAATTCACAAAAATGAAAAATATCTATAAAAGATAAGAAAACTAACTCGATTTTAGCAACAATCATAAACTATTTTAGGCATACTAAGTGTGAAATAGTGAACATTCCTTGTGATTCACCTCTCAATATGGGAAACAAAAAAATGTCAAAGTAGAAAGCATGATTGCGATTATGTTAATGAAAGTGAAAATGCGAGAATGCAACAGAGAAATGATGAGGTAACAATGAGCAACATTGAAAGAGCCACAAGAAGAGACTACAGGTCAAGCATTAGTCGATCCAACTCCAATTGAGAGCGACACTAGTAATTTCCTTCTTTGTTATTAAAATATTGATTACTGTACGATAAACATTTATGTTTCGAAATTAGTTACAATTATCATGTTATTTACTCAGTTAGAAACTTACCATCTTGATTAGTTATTAGTTATTAGTTTAAATCAAATTGATTATTTAGAAAATTATTACATTGGTTAGTTATTATAAAATTAATTATGAAATTATGCTACTAGTCACCTTTGAAATGTTCTTAGTATCATATGAGTATTTTATTGAATTTTATCAATAAATTTAAATTATTTTTTCATAAGTTCATGGAAAGTACATATGGTATTGTATTTTTAGTTTGTAATCAATATCTTTCATAATTTTATAATAATTTTATTTCAAGTTATACCAATTAAATTAAATTAAATTAAAATAAACATTCAAAATTTTAGAGAAAATATGATATTGTATTTTAAGTTTATAGTCGAGTGTCAAGTATAACAAATAATTTCCCATTCCTAGGGATTCTTCACTAATTAACCAGAATTAATTCGCTTGCAATTTAGTTTCATTTATTCTCTAGTAATTAGCTTACCTAGACCAATACTAGGAGATAAAGAGGTAATCCCTTGAAAACTACCTAGGTAAAATACTTTGAGGCTGTCAACGAACCTCATAGTTCTCATTAGTATTCAAGCCATCTCATGTATTTTATTACTTTTTCAAGTTCTTAGGTCAAGTACTGTAGCTCACTTTTGCACACAAGCAAAGACATAAGGACTATTATATTCCAAAATATGCTCTTCATCTTGCCTTCCTTAGGACCTTGGTCAATAAAAAAAAGGAGAGATGTGTGAAATACCTCTATTGCACACTTTTATTTCATTATCATTTTGTTTACAAGTTCCATTAGCATCTTTTGGAGTTGAAGTTAAAACTATATTTTCATTTGCTTTGAGCTCTTTAATTATTTGCAACAATCAATTTGATTATCTCACATGTGTTTACATCACTAGCACACACTAAGGGACCTAAAATATCTTCCAATACGACTATGCTCATCATAACACATTACTTGTGATCTTGGTCAATAAAAAAGGAGAGGAATAATGAAATACCTCCCTTACAATCCTTAAGTGTATTTAGAACCTTAAAATCAACATTTATACAACTATCCACCCAACTAAAATCCTCAATAGGAGGTCACAAAAGAAAAATATATAGTTAGGTAGGATTTATTGGGATAGGCATCCATTAATGCCCTATATTTTAGCTACATTAATTGAGAAACATAACATTGTTTATTTATAGTTTAATTTTAAATCATGTTATTTGCAAGCATCAAAAGACAACTTAGATAAGAAGGTGTGGTGCCAAATAATGTGAAAGATGATGTATAGTTGGCATGTTCCCCCCTAAGAGTCACTCAACTTGTTGTTAGGGGGACGACACTATATTTCCCAAAAAGAACCACTTATCCACACTTGATGTGGGTATATTACTAGAAAAATTTAGGATATCACCAAGAAGAAATGGTAATTTCCCTTAACTCTTGAAGTTAGATATTTCCATTGGGAATTATTTCCATCCCTTTTGGAACACAACCCCATTGTTAATATAACCGACTCTTCGTTACCTTCACTAATCAATTGTTTTGTGGATCGCATTGCCACCAAAGGTTGTGCTTTTGGAAGTCCCAATCACATTGGAGACAAAGGATGTTATGTATTTAGGAACTTAAAATTTATTTTATTTCTAAATAAAATTTCGCATGAATAGTAATTATAAATAACCTACATGTGGTCCCATTTGCACTAAACCGACATTGAACATATCACTCACTTTTGCACCATTTTTGCATCTATTGTGGTTCCAAAATATTTTGCATTTGTTCAATTGTGTTTATTTCCAGCATCACTTTCATTAGTCACATTCACATTCCACCATTAAGGAACAAAAACATCTAAGATAGTCTTGTAGACTGCATGGCCTCTCCCCTCTCTTGAGGGGTGTTTTCCCACTCTCTCCCCATGGTTCACATGGGTGGTACTCTAGAGGTTTTTTCCCTTTCTTTCTGCTTAGGCTACCTTCAAACCCTTGTTTTAAAACAATTTGGATGATATCTCTTACCTTAGTGCTTTATGTTATGACAAATAATTTTTTATTTTTCTTATCTAATTCATTCCAACAAAATTCCCTCATTTGGTTAGAGTTAACATTTCAAAGTTTCAACTGGATTATGCATGGATAGATCCCAACCCACCATCACAAAAACCATTGCCCTATGACATTCTAGAAATACTAATTGGGAGTTGTAGTGGGTTTGGAAGGGGTGTAAGTTTAAAAGGTTTGTAAGTCATTACACTAAAAGTGTTTGAAAATCTGAGCCATGTTCGAACAATTAGAGAGAATATTAGTAACATTATCAAGTCTTATTTTGAGCAACACTCAATATGGTAAACTTGAATTATGCATGGATTGATTAAGCATAAGAAACTGAAACATGGAACAAACCTATTGGATTTTCAGGATGCTAGACGTATAAAGGAGCATGACATTGTGACATAAAATGTTACAAAATAACTATAATCATTTGGAAATTCCAGAACCTGATATCCAAGATGCTCACAAGGCAATTAAAACCATAGTTGTGGCACCAAGAAACTCGAGAAGTCAAAAGGTGGAAATAATTTCAAAACTACTCATTGTTTAAAAAACAACCTTGCACAAATATACTAAATTTAGGGTCCACATAGGTGAAGACAATCAAGTTTCTAGTTGGGCTCTCATTTGTAGGAAACCCTATCGAGATGATATTTTTGAAGGAATTAGGAAAAAGGTGGTATAGTTTTGGGACAATCATTCTCCTTCAATAACAAATCGAAAGCATGTCCTTTGAAAATGATTATCAAGAGGCATAATTTATGTAGAGAATCACAAACATGTTATGGAGATGACAAGAGTTGCATTGTTTCAATAATTTCAAGATACAAATCCTAGAGTTAATATCTCTATTAGCATGTCTGAAAAACTGAAACCAAGGTATATTAACTTGAACACAGTTCAAGACACTTGTTGTTGTCACTACCATGAAGAATTCCAACTTTATTATGACACATTGTAAAATTTTGAAAAACTCACAGGCAAGGTCAAGAAGCTCCTCTGATGGTGTGAGATTTTATTTCTATGATACTATGCAAAAGGAATCATGATGATTTTTTCAGCAGAAGAGGTATAAGCAGGAAAAAAAATGTCCTAAATGTGGTGATTTGGCATCGATTCGTTTATGATCTCTATGAATGTTTTGAAACATAGACTCAATATTTGGGGAAACTAAACAAGCTTAAACAATAAAAAAAATCATTTGAAATTTTGAGTAGCTATCCATCCACATCAAAGTTGTGTCCGATACTTTTACAAACAATGTTTTATCACTGGCTTGGAAGAAGGTATCTATGAACGGGTCTTAATGGATGATAATACTGGTTGATTGGATTCCACTCAAAGAGATAGAGATTCCCAAATGGTGATGAACACCAAAATAAAAAGGGCCCCATTTATTCCCCATCCATATCTAGCTACCTTCCCTTCCACTAATCCTTTCTCACCCTTTACACCTCTCAAGATCCAAAATTTAACCGAAGTTGAAATGGTGAAGCACCAAATCAAAGGTATTTACTACAACTATGATGATAAATATTCATGTAGACATAAATGTAAGGAGAAAAAAAATATTTATGGACATTTTAGAAAACATTTATGATGAGGTTTGGCATTAGAACCCTTAAAGTACCTCATACACATGTGGAATACATTCCCCAACCCAATCCTCCAAAGGAGGGACCCTTGATCTCTTTACATGCCTTGACTAGTATTTCTACCTCCCAAACCCTCAAATTAATTAGCTATCTCAAACATCACAAGGTCATCATATTAATTGATAGCGGTATCACACATAACTTTATTCATTGTTGGGTCATCTAAGAATCACACTTTTATATACATGTTTTGAACAACTTCCATTTAATAATTGCAAATGGAGAAGCTATGAAATGTGGGGGTGTTGGTCACTCTATATGCTAGTTAATTAAAAACATCATGTAGAATGCTCAATATAAATTGCCAACCCAGGGAAGTATTGTATTTCAAAGATAACTTACAATGTCTGTGCTTAAACACTAAGTATTTGATGACTGAATAAATTGTCCTATTTGTCTATTTTATCAAGCTCCTCCCATAATCAAACTCATCTAAACTACCAATCTAAGAATCCAAAAATGCAATTACTTCCTACAAATTCAATCCATTAATGAATGATTCCTGAAATAAATATCTAGAATTATTTTTGCATAAAGTTAAATCCTAATTTGCCAGACTATATGTAGATCCATTGTGAATAGCTAATCCAACCTTAATCTAGAAATGAGAAATAATAGGAATTGAATCAACAGTTCTAAACCATATCCTACCTGAATTAGCAAACTCTACCAAGAGAAGTAATTGAAAGGAAACTAAAGGAGAGCTTGGATGTTACAGCTATCACACACATGCATAAAAGAATCTAACCTGCACAATTGACTGTCACACCACAATGTTGCAGCTTAAAGGAAATGCAACTACTGAGTATTCAAGGAAACACAACGATTAACATGACTATTGCAGCTACTGAAACAAATGCATACAATGTAATATCCACACCACAAAAATAATTAAGCAAACATATAATTAACTCGGTGATCTCTATGGGAAGGCGGGCCCAGCCTTCGAATAGAGATGTCAATACTAACACAAGTTAAAACACAAATATTTGAAGAATCCTGCTCCTTGGATTAAAATGGTGAAATGAAGGTACAGTCTCTGTTACAGCTTACACAATAAAGTATGATATTGTCCAACCCCTAGCTCTGAATACTTCCTCGTACTTATACATCACCAATCATAACTCTCACCCACCAATATCAGGCATCCATGAATATCTATGATCTTCAGGCTGCCCTGTTACATGCGTTATTACTGATGTGAGTGGAATTAAAAAAAGGTAGGGAATATAGGAAATTTTGTTTCCTAATGCAGTAAATGAATAATAGAACCAATTCAAGAGAGCCCTGAATGATTGCAACTAACTTCAAGTAGTGGCACGTTGTTGTAGGTAAGTCTGTTGCAACCGTGCCTATTGCAGCCATGTCTGTCGCAGCCCGTGTGGAATGATTACTCTTGGTTGGATACACATGTATAGATAGGACTGGAAAGTCACAGCTGATAGTGAATGCACATATCCTCTTTGGACCACTCGGGCTACTACACCTGTACTCTCTCACATCTTGCATTGTCTTTGTGAAATCATAATGAGTTAGCATAATTCAAGAAGAAAAGTCTTGATTATAAACATCATAAGAATTAATAAGATGAGACAATAAATATTCATTCTTGTGAATATTCAGGGCTCAAGTGAGGAAAGAATGTCTATTTAGTATGCAAAATAGAATAAGACAAGACAAACAGGGTATAAAATATGTGGTTAAAAAGGGGCATCTTGCGGCCCAACATCTCCCCCCAACTGCTCTATTGCATGTCCTTGTGCAACAACCTCCACTAGTCTGAATCAGAATCTCGAACTGTGCCTCGCTCATGGAGAGATGGAAAGTTGTAGGAGGATTCAGGTGATTCCCTCCCATCTAGATGTCCATTATGGGAAACCCAATATTTCCAACACTTCCTTTCTTCTGCTTTTGTCAATGAAAAATATTCCCTATATGGTTTTGTTGGCCACCAAATAAGTGGGAATTTGAATTTAAGTCCCAACAAGTTAGCTCCACACTTCCTCATACAATCAACATACCCTTCAACCCTAGGGAGATCCTGTTTAAAATTATTGAAGCAATAAGGGTCCTTTTCTTAATTAATGAAGGGGAATCCTACCACCTATGCTTACTACCCTCCAAACCCAAACGTTGCTACCTAGAAATCTAGCTAACACAAGTGGAGATGACTTGCTCTTGAAACTCGACCAACTGTTGAGTCTGGATGGGATATTTAATCCTCTTTGTTTGATTATTACGAACAAGGAGAGGGGATTGAGGTTCACACCGAATTAAGAGATTAGAGTGAACCTCATTATGAGAATTTGTCTAAAATGAATCCTCCCATTGCACATGGTTGCTGAAAAATGAAGAAAACACCCTCAGTTGAACATCACCTAGGTTGGGAGTAGGATTTGAATACCGGTCCAAAGGGAAAACCATTTCATGTAAATAAATCTCACACAAAATATTATGCTCGGTGAAGCTAATTTTCATAAAGGTTTCCAAAAACTGGTCTGAAAATTCTATTTCATAAGGTCTCCCTTCTTTTAGTGCCTTCATCTTAAACCAAGTGAAATACAGGATAAGAGGGAGATGGAGCTCTAGAGCTCATCAATTTTAGAGAGAGAATGTATAGTTGGTATTTCTCCTTTTGCATGGACTTGAACTTCTTCAATTCTTTCAATTCTTTCTGTACTTCTTCCCAATGGTACTTCTGGAATATTAGCTCTTCTTCTCATCTTTCCCTCAATTCACTGATAGTCTTCCTATGTTGAACAATGGGAATCATTCCTTTCTGATATCTATCCACCTCACTTTTCCATTTCTTTACTTCTATTTTCAGCAATGAGAGTTCCTCTATTAGACCTTGAATATTTTCCTCTCCTGCATCCTTCTCCTCATGAGAATCTAAATTCAAAAATTCTTGGGAAGATTGCATCCATACCTTATTATCCAATGTTTCAGCCTAATTATTCTGGATCATAAGTGAAAGAGATTCCTCTTCTGGCAGTGGTTCAAGAACTTCTGCATGCCAGTGTACTTCTGCAATCAATCATTAAGAGAATTTTGAGGTAAAAAATGGACCTCAAAACAAAAAATGTACTATCAAAATTCACTTTAAAAGAACCAATCGCATTCTAGAGGATGACAACATCTATAATTGTTAAGGTGGTATTGGTTGAGTTAAAGATGCTTATTTATCACATTGTAAATGGTGATTGAAAACTCATAGTTAACTATATCAATGTTGTAAGTAAAGTACTCATTATGAAAACAATACTCATAGATTATTTTTTAATATAATATAAATGTATTAAAATACTCTTAAAGTACTTAGAAAGAAAGAGATATTTCAATATAAAATCAATTACAATTATAAAAAAACTAAATGTTTTATTTAAATGTAATTACTTTTTTATATTTCAATATAAAATAAATTACAAATATA
>LPNX010436448.1:25227-118958 GCA_001517045.1 Pseudotsuga menziesii | reverse complement strand
AATTTTAATATAATATTTTTTTTTTAAATTTAGGTATTATTCAAGGTTCATATTTTACTATCACTTCTTAACTTTTGAAACACCTATATCTATATTACCAACATAAATTAGACATGTACATTCAAGTTACATAACCAAATACATGAATGTAGCAAATTGAATGAACTATTATATCATAATCAAATATATGATATTATTATAATTTTTATTACATATAATAATAATGATTATTACATATAATCTCATTTGCTTAATATTGACTCAACTTTTTCGTGGTAGAAATTTATGTACTATTCTTTCATCCCAATATTAACACTTTTTTTTAAATTTATTTAATGATGTTATTAATTATTACATTAAAAACGATATATGATATACATAATATATATCACAAGAAACTATTAAAATGAATATACAGGTGATTTTGAAGATGTATTAAAAAAATGAAAAATAATTTTTTTTTTTTTTTAATTTATAGTTTTATATTCATATTTTAAAATTAATTTTTACTTTTAATATATATATAATGACAATTTATTCATTTAATTTAATTTTATGTTTTTTCAGATGGTAGAGGTGGTAAATCGTCGGCCATCCTAGCAGAAGGCCTAACCCGAGAGGACTCAAGGCTCGAACCCAAGGCTTCCCCCCGAACCGAGAGAGTGTACGCACGTCTTACCAATTGAGCTAACCCTTGGGGATTAATTTAATTTTATGTTTAAAATTCAAAATTATAAATACATGGTTTATAAATATATTTTGAATATTGAAGAAC
Source organism: Pseudotsuga menziesii (assembly GCA_001517045.1). Classification (NCBI taxonomy): domain Eukaryota; kingdom Viridiplantae; phylum Streptophyta; class Pinopsida; order Pinales; family Pinaceae; genus Pseudotsuga; species Pseudotsuga menziesii. The sequence goes on along the minus strand of LPNX010436448.1, from coordinate 118,183 downwards.
TTATGTTTCAAATTTCAAAATTAATATATTTTATTTTATGAGTACATTACTGTATAAGTACATTCATCATATTATATTCAAAAGTCATTTATGTACTCAAAAGAACTTTACTTTTAGTCATATCAATCATATTATATTTAAAAGTAATTTATGTACTCAAGATTACTTTCCTTTTAGTCATATCAAAGATGATTTTTTTATTGGTTTTATTTTAGACATCTTTTCAATTTAACTTAACCATGGTTGCATTGGTTATAATATAAGAGATGAGTTGTAAATATATCTTCCCCACAGAATGTCTAACTCATAATATTTTATTATATCTCTTATGGGGCCCATTTTAGACCTCAAAATTCCCCTAATGTATGAGGATGTCATTTCTTGTGTGACAACACCTCCTTTCTGAAACCTCTTTTTGTCAACTTCAACAGCCAATGGTGAAGATGTTGGCTCTTGTGTGGCAACAGCTTCATGTGTTCCAGTTTTAGTATCTTCTTGAGTTTCGACTAGAACTTCTTGATTCTCGGTTGTGGCTTCAACAGGAGGTTGCAGAGATGCTGGTTCTTATGCAACAACTTCCTGCTCTTCCAGATCCTCTAGAAAATTGGGTTTCTCTTGAGTTACTTCCATCTCCCATGAGAGATGAGGCTCGTCCTCGATTATTTCAGTGTCCCCAAATAGGTGAGACTGGTCCCCAAATGCTTCAGTATCCCCTTTGGGACTGCATCTATTCATCTTCTCCTAATTCCACGTCGGGGATTATGTCCACCTCAAGATCAGATGCCCCTAGACGAATGGGAGTCTCGGTAAGGTTTTCTGAGGATGTTGGTTTTTGTGTGACAACATCCTGATCAACTTCAACATTTCCATATTTTTGAAGTTCTCCCTCCACTAGTTTAGCGTCATAGGATTGTTTTGAGGTCATAGTAAAAACTCCTAGGTTTAGGTCAGGGATTGTCTAAACCTCTGGCTCACTCACTTCCAATTGAGTAGCAGCTTCAACAAACATTTTTAGGGTTGTTGGTTCTTGTGTAACAACACCCTATGGCTGAGCCTGAAATTGATCACATTCCCTTTAAACCTCTACCTTAGGGATCCTTTCCACTTCTGGTTCTTCTTTATCTCTCAATTCTCTCGTAGATGTTCCTATTTATTCTCCAACTATCTATGTGGGTTTTTGTGCTGCAAATGCATGTGCTATGACTTTGTATCCTGATTGACTAAATATTTCTCCACACTCAGGGAAAACTACTTTTTTTAATTCATCACCTTTCTCAGCCGAAAGTGATCCTTCAATCTGATCTGCAACTTCCACCAGTGTGTGCAATCTCCTTTCCACCTTTTTTTGACATGTTTCCTTCCATGTTTCCATTTCCTTCCTAAGAAATTGCACCTATTCCTTCAATAGACCATTTTCGAACAGAAGTTCCTCAATTTGAGGTTCCTCTACAACAGGTTCTTGTGGGGCAACATTTGCCTTAAGTCTCAAGATGGGAAATTCAATGTTTGCTTCAATATTTTCCCAATTTTCCCGCGTTGCTTCTACTGCTACGACTTATCTGGTTCTCCTTCTTCTCACTGGCCTTGATGCTTGCACCTCCTCCTTTGATATTATTCTCTTCCTTTGTGGTAGAGGTGCTTCCAATTCTGCAGCTGATGTAGAAGGAATATTTCTTATTTCAGCATCTTCTCTGGTCTCTGCCATCTCTATTTACTCCTCGATAAGAGTTCCCATCCATTTTGAAGAATATTCAATGGTGAACAATTCTACATTTTCTTCTATCATCATAGCTCCTACAGCTTCATCTTCAACTGTCGCAACATCAAATTTTGCTCCAATTTCAGCTTCTGCTGAAGGAGCCCCCAAATCCTCTATCCCTTCTGCAGGTTTTGTTGCTGTTGCATCCTCACCTGATTTTTATTATTGATTATTGGATTCCATTACATCCCCTTCTTCCTGATTATCTGATTCTGCCTCATCTTTCCCCCCAACTGAAATAGAGGGAGTCCGGTCCTCCTGTTCTTCTTCCATCCCCCCCAACTGGGTTGGTGCTTCCTTTTCTTCCTCTGTTTGAACACCCTTCAAGAGTGCAAGTGATTCATACTCTATTAGAACACCAAGAAAAATTATAGGTCCCTATTTTATTTGAGGTTGGCCAGTAAACTGCTCCTAGGTTTGGTTTCTCTAAGCTAAGGACCTTAACATGAGCAATTTAATCAAGTCTTGATGGGTAAGCGACGAGTATGGGTGTCTAGCCGATTTCACAAATCCTACCATATGATGCAAGTCTTTAAATAGATAAAATGGCATATTGATTAAATCCCTATGGCATAAATGAGATGGTAAAGGGAATTCAGAGAAATACACAGTTTGATATCTACCTTCACACGTAACGTACTACTTTAATAAGACTTCCACTTCATTCCAGGGATGAGGCAGTGATTGTAATTCTATCACCCTCTTCGCTTGGAGGACCTATTCATCGGCTAGTATAAACTCCTACATTGCAGTAGCATTTCGAATTCGTCTTCCAAACTAGGATATTCCACTTTGAGGAAGGCTTGTGACCTCTACTAAAATCTCCTTAGTAAATTCTATATGTAAACCCTTGACCTCTGAATGTGTTTCTGTGAGATTCAAAGCGAACTATAGAACTGTTTCTCGATGAAAACCACTTAATCATTGGAAAAAATTAGTCCAACCAATAGCTGCAAAGATGAAAAAAACCTCAGCATTTCTGTGCAATTCTTACATGTTTGTGGGTTCGTTTCTGGATGGGATACCCATGGTTCCTTTCCTTGAATGCTAGTATCAGTTCAACAATTTACAGGCCCAGTAATGGAGGTTACAGCACAGGGTCATGCATGAATAACTAATATTGGTGTTCAGCAAATTAGGAAAGTTAAGATAGTCGTAAATAGGGAATCATTGGTAAGATTTGGCCCCAAATTAGGAAAACATTGACGGTTGTAAGATAAGCTCGAGTACCCATAAGATCGTGCGGATGGATAGTTAATGAAGCATGGGTATAATGACAGGTATAAAAAGGCGAGCATGATTAATTTTGTCAAATCTACTTAATGCTTAATCATGTAAATAATCGAAACCATGCCATAGCAATTATACGATGATCCGTGACTTCTCAAGATAATACAGTGTGTGAAATGCTGCCATCAATTTTAAACATAATTGCACACTGCTACAATGATTTTCCTTTTGATGAGCCAAAAACTGTATTTTCAACATTGACAGAAACATAATTGAAGTCGTGAGGTGAGTCGAAATCAACAAAATCATGGGTGGCATAATTTTCGGACAAATCTGGACGAGTCGCAGCCCTTCTGTGGATAAATATGGAGGATTCACGACCGCAAAAGATGGGAAATATGCTGGAATGTGGAAATCACAACCCCAAAAAATAGGAAAAATATGCTAAAATTGGTAGAGTCACAGCCACACGGAACGAAAAGATAGGCAAGTTTTACGGAGTCGCAATTGCTCGGAACGGGAAAATTGGCATATTTTTACAGATTCGTAGCTACACAGAATGGGGAAATAGGCATATTTTTACAGATTCGCAGCTTCCCAAAATGGAAAAATGGGCAGGTTTTAGGGAGTTGCAGCTACACAGAACAGAGAAATGGGTAGGTTTTATGGAGTTGAAGCTGCACATAACTGTTCATCATTCGAATTCTTTTCTTCTTCATGGAGCTTTTTCCAAGGCAAGAAATTAGAATAGGGGTTCATAGTCGTCAGGACCAGTCATGACCATTGCTCCTTAAGTCAACTCCTGCACAGATTCTTCGAAAAAAAACGATCAAGCATAAAGGAAAACAAAGCAAGAAAAAATTAAAAAACAACAAACATCAATTTATTTATTTACAAAAATTTATTTTGTGTGGAAATCATAGTGACTTTCTAAATATTGACAAGGGCAGAGAAATATTCATGCCCTTGTGCTAACTAGTATCATGGATCAGCTGCAACCTGTGAAATAAATGCGTCCCTTGAAATAGGTTTGTGGTAAAGTCACAGCCTGTGACCATTAGCAAATAATGGTGTATGGTTTTCATCAATGGTGACTAGGAGGACTGGACCATTATCAAACACTCTGTCTATCTGATATGGGCCGAACCATATTATGTGCAGTTTACCTTTGATGTCCCTTTTGAACCTTGAATCGTATAATAATGCCCAGTATCCTTCACAAAATACTTTCTTTTTTATGAACCGATCGTGTCATTTGGATTGCTGTTGTTGAACCAATGTTGTTTGATCCATTGCAGCTATACATTTTTCATCAAGTTCACTTAATTAATTCAGCGTACTTTTCTACGCCTCTGTTACATCCAAGTTTACATCCATGGCCATCCTCAAAGTATTGATTTCGAATTCGATAGGGAAGAAAACACTCTTACCATACACCAAGTCATAGGGGGAGAACCCTTTAGTACTGCACCAAATAGTGTGATATTTCGATAGTACTTCTGGAATCCTGTCAACCCAGTATCTACGATGGCTTCTGACTATTTTAGTAAGGATAGATTCAATAAAGTTATTGGTACTTTCCACCTGGCCATTGGCCTAGGGATGGTAAGGTGAATTTATCATATGTTGTATATGGTACTTTTGTAGCACAACTTCAAATTTATGTGACACAAACTGTGGTCCTCCATCTGTGATTATTTCCTTGGGTACTCTGAAACGAGTGAAGATTTTCTTGTACAAGAAATTGATTACATCCTGGTATTTGGATTTCACCAACGCCACAGCCTCCACCCATTTTGTCATGTAGTCAGTGCAAACTAGAATGTAATATTTCTGCTTCGAGGAAGGGTTGATAGTCCCAACAAAATATAAGGCCCATCTATCAAAGGGTTCAACCACCAACTGTGGTTGCAAAGGAATTTCACCCAATCTGTTAGGTTGTCCCATTCTCTAACAGCTGTCACAAGCCTGGACGTACTTTTTCACATCCCTAAAAACTATTGGCCAATAATAGCCCATTCTTAACACCTTATGACCTATCCTTTTATCTGCAAAATGTCCTCCACATGGCTCATCATGACAATCCTTCAAGATATGGAATACTTCATCCTCCCTAACACATCTTCTGATTTCAAGATCAAGACCTATGTAGAAAAGATGACCATCTATCCAACAATACCTGGCACTTTGTTGAATAATTTTCCTTTTCTCTCTCTTTGATAAATGTGTGAGAAGCTTGCCTGCACCCAAGTAGTTAGCAACATCTACATACCAAGGGGAATGAGCTGAAACTGCAAATAAATGTTCATCTAGGAAATAATATTCAACTGGTAAGTTGTCATCAATGTTAGTAAAATGAGATAAAAAATCAGCAACAACATTTTCTTTCCCAGGTCTATCAAAAATGGTAATATCGAACTCCTATAATAGTAACAACCATCTAGTTATCCTAGCATTTACAACTGGTTTGTTCATTAAATACTTGATGGTTGAGTGGTCAATGTGTACAAAGGTGGGATATCCAGTAATGTAATGCCTGAATTTGTTAATGGAGTAGACAATGGCTAAAAATTACTTCTCTGTAATAGTGTAAGTGAGTTCAGCGGGATCCAAGTTTTTACTAATGTAGTAAATTGCATATGGTGCTTGGCCATCCTACTAGTCCAACACTGCTCCAATGGCAGTGTCAGAGGCATCTGAAGAAAGGTGGAAAGGCAGAGCCCAGTTGGGACCCCTTAAGATAGGATTTGTAGACGACCTCTTCTTAATTTAAGTGAACGTTGTCTGGCATGGGTCATTCCAAATAAACTGTACATCCTTCATCAATAGGGTAAATAAAGGAGAATCTAGTTTGGAAAATTTTTCTATAAATCTCCTATAATAAACATCATGCCCTAAAAAGCTACGTACCTCTTTTTGTGTTCCAGGAGCGGGTATATTTTCAATTGCCTTAATTTTGGATGGATATACTTGGATACCATCAGCAGAGATAAAGTACCCCAGCACTACACCCTCGCTCATCATCATATGGCACTTTTCAGTGCTCAAAGATAGTTGCATATGCTCACAGCGTGTTAACAACTTCTCTAAGTTTTTCAATGCCTCCACAAATTCACTTCCATACTGGGTAAAGTTATCCACAAAAATCTCCATACTGCCATTGACCATCTCCGAAAAGATGTTGATCATAGCTCTCTAAAAGGTGGCGGGTGCATTGCACAAACCGAAGGGTAGTACCCTGTATGCAAAGGTACCCCAAGGATAGGTGAAGGCGGCTTTGTCTTGGTCCTCAGGAGCAATCTAGATCTGATTGTACCTGCTAAACCCATCCAGAAAGGAGAAGAACTTCTTCCCAGACAGGGTATCAAGTACCTGATCGATGAAAGACAGAAGAAAGTGATCTTTCTTTGTTTCCTTGGTTAAATCTTTGTAATCTACAAAGACTCTCCATTTCCCATTCTTCTTGGATGCTATCATGAGTATAGAAACCCACTCGCTGTCTGAGATCGGGTATATAAACCCTGCTTCCAAAAGTTTTTGAATTTCCTCCTTCATAATGTCCCTAAGGTTGGGGTTCATCCTTCGTTGTGGATGGCACATAGGCTGGGAGTCACTCTTGATATAAATTTGGTGGGTCAACAGATTAGAATGGATACCCTTCATATCCATGTGCTCCTAGGAAAATCCCCCCTTATGCTTTTTCAAGAGAGTGATCAAGGGTTCATGTTCATCAGGAGCGAGATTGGGATTGATATTCGGTCTTTTTCTCGGCTCTATCTCAACTGGAGCACTTTTCAAATTTTTCAAAACTAGAATTATGTGTGTGTCACTGACTAATGTCTCCTCTGTTAGATTTTCTTCCTCTTCTTCACCTAGGATACTATTCAAGATCTGATAAATTTGTTTGTTGATAGAAGTGGGATCATTGAGGAAACTATTAATGGCATCGTCCTCTCTTTCATCCCTAAAATTCAAGGCCTTCCCTATTGTTAACAGTGGTTGAATGCCCTCCTCTTTCTCTAGATCCTTCCATAATGGAGTTTTAGCTTCTATACTAGGTCGAGCTAGAGGATACAGGGTCAGGTTCTTTTTTTTGGTCCCATCGGAGATGGTCATAGACCTTGAATGACAGCTGATGCAAGCATTTGTTGTGGTTAACCAGGGTCTTACCAGGATCATCGAGTGTCCCCCTATATGCAACTTGGGTTGTAAAACCAAGAATTCAATAGTGTACTCCCATGATTCATCTGAGATGATGAGGTCATCCAAGATTCCCTTAGTGTGTCCGACCATGGAGAATTTTGTGCACTAGACATCATTGACCTCAAAGGAAGTCAAGATTGACACACAAAGGTATGATGGATTTACAGAATGTAGAAAGAGAGAAGAGGCTGAAAAGAAGGGAAGAGAGAAGAGAACATGTTATAGCACTGCAAAGAGGGATGACTACTAGGGTGATAGACCAAGAAATAAATCCGCTAGAGTCGGGTCATGACCGATAGGAAGAAGGCATGGATGAAGAAGCATCACCCATGGAAGAAGATTTGTGGATAGAGCAATGTGAAGCTCTCCAATTAGAAATTCCCCAAGAGATAAGACCTTTGTCTCCAATGAATTCGAGGACCATGATACAAGCCATTGTTGAAGAAGACCTAAGACTAAGAGATGGTGAGTTTGGTATATGGAGCCGACTAGACGGTGAGGTAAATGATGATAATCATCTAGTGATTCGTCAACTAGAGGAAGGAAAATAGGTAACACTTTAGGTGTACCCTTCCAACCGAATTATCCACTTACTTTACCTGACACATGAAGGAGAATCCCCCTGCCAAACACAACTTTGCAAAATACAGAATAGTTAGACCTACAGACAAAGCAGTGTAGTTGGACATCAACAAGAGAAGTTGACCAGAATNCCCCCCGCCCCTCCCACCACCACCTCCTGGAGGAGACAGCGATAGCAATACTGACATGGGTCACGGATCAGCACATATCCCTCTATACGAGGGTGATGAATATCCTAGAAAACATTGGTTCATCTGTGAGTTAATATGGGAGGCAAATCAAGCTACGGTCAAAGAACGACAGATGGCATAGTTCACCGGTGCCTTGAGGAAAAGAGGACTAACGTGGTACATGACCTATATCAAGAGAACTCCCCAAGAATCTAAAGTAGAAATTAAAGCATTGTCCCACCATGATCGACAAAATCAAATAAAAAGAAAAATGTTAATGTCTTGTCATGTGTTCGAAAACATGATGTAATCAATAATCCATGTATAAGTAAAATCAAATAAAAGAACGATTATCCTAACCTAGCTAAAAAAAAAATTTATATAATGACGCAACGAATATATTTAAAGAATTTTCTAGATAGGAAGAAGCTGATGACAATCAACAAAACATAGTTAAAGAATTAATTTGTTTAGTATAGGATGATAAAGCGGTATCTTAGTTCATTGACTTATTGTATAATATGAAGCATAATAATAATACAGAAAGAAAAAAAAAACATATGTAGTCTAAACCAAAAGGACAAGAGTGATGCCGACCCACTTGTTGACCTAGAAATCGAAGGATACCATGCGGCGACAAGTTGTACTCGAATTCAGTTCATAGGTAAATATTATAACTCGTGACACTTGGGAACAATTGGGTAGACCTCGAATATATGAGTCAGGAATATACCTCAAGTTAGTTGACCAAGGTTTGATCGGACCTATAAGAGGAGCAAGTCAATAAGTTGACTTGAACGATAGCTGACTTAGTCGATCAGCCGACTAAGTCGAGGAGCCAACTTAGTTGATCAACCAACTAAGTCGTTCGGTCGACTAAACTAGAGATTAGGTCGGCCACATAAGGTCATGTCGGTTCACCAAATCGACAGGTAGTTATTTTGTAACTGTTTTCTAATCATTTATATTAGGCTGTTGAGCTAGATGAGAACTCAGTTCAGTTCTCTGTGTTGTATGGACTCATTCATGTAATATAATCTGTTAATTCACCTACTTGTTCGTATCTCTTATCTTTGTTTTGTATGTATGTTTTAGCATGTATTATTGGTAACCTTATGTGATCTGTGAGATTACAACATTGGTTCCATTTCCGGTAGCACATGTCTGAAATGTATGCAAATATATGATACCAGAGCAGGAGATTAAGGACTGGTGGGAATGTAAAGTTGCAAACTATTTGTGGAATTACGCACGAAGGAACAGATTAACAATAACACAAGCAAAAGAAAGATTCTTCACAAAAACACGTGAGAAGTTTGTAGAATTAGTGCCCCAACTTCTGAAGAAACTCCTGGATGAGAAAGACGGAAGGGACTAACGAACAACAGTTGCTGGAAAAATTGATCCAAGGAGGTAAGAAAAAATTGTCGGAGTGGTTCGAGAAAATCGCCAATGACTTCTGTGAGGAGCAAGTAGTCGAAGAAAGAACTTCGGTGGAAACCGTCAAGGAGAAATTTTACACAGACTCCACTGAGCAATTTTTGTCCTCCTTACTAACCTTTCTGTTCAAGTTTCTGATCGAGAAGGGAGTAGGACATATCGTCGAACCTCGTCCATCACTTCACGAACTGCCCTCAAACTCTAACTGGGCAGAAAAGCAAAGGAAGTGGGAAAAATTCATTGCAGAAAGGGAGTGGGAATACTTCCTAAGAAAGTATAACAAACTATTCAGGATTTCTAAAAGCGTCGGGTAGGCTATGGGAGGATAGCTGGTCATATGTCGAGATAGAGCAGAGTGGATTCTAGTTGACTAGAAGTAGATACCATTCACCAGTAATGAGAAGTCGACCAAAAGGGAAATCAAGAGAATAGTATCACACAACGGTATGTCAAACATTCAGAAAATAGAGAGGAAAGAGAGACAACAGAGGAGGGAAGTAAGAAGAGAAAGAGCCTTAGCGCTGCATAGAGGAAGGAGTCCTAGGGCAACCAACCAGGAAAGAATTCCACTAGAGTTGGGTCATGACTGACATGAAGAAGGCATGGAATAGGAGGCATCCCCTAAGGAGGAACAATTATGGATAGAGCAGCCAAAAGCTCTCCAATAAAGAGCTTCCCATGAAGGAACAACTCTCTCTCCGTTAAATCCGTGTACCCGCATACAAACTATTGTCGAGGAGGACCTCCGACTACGAGCTGGTGACTTTGGTATATGGAGTCAACTAGACGATGAAACATAGACCATATGACACCTCATAATTCATCGACTAGAGGAAGGAAATTGGGTTACCTTTCAAGTGGTACCCTCCAACCGAAGTATCCACTTACTCTTACCAACACATGAAGTATCACCCCCCTACCAAAGACAGCTTTAGAAGACACAGAATATTCAAAACTGCGGACAAATAGTTGCAGTCGGCCATTGCCAGCAAAAGTTGACATCAACTGACTACAGGTTGAAGAAGAATCGAGAACCAACGAGAACGAAAGTTCTGTCGACCATAGTCCCGCAGAGACGAATAAGCCAATAACCCCACCAGCCCCACCCCCACCTCCACCACTGCCACCTCCTGAGAGTAGTGACAGTGATTCAGACATGGAACACAAATCAGCTCACATTCCTCTATATGAGGGGGATGAGGACCCCAAACGACACCGGTTCATCTGCGAGTCGACTTGAGAGGCCAACCAAGTTACAGAAGAAGATAGAAAAATGGCACAGTTCGCCGATGCCTTGAGGAAAAGGGCATTGACCTAGTATATGAGATTTTTGGAAAGACAACCTAGAGAAACCAAAGCCCAGATTAAGGCATAATTTATATCATTTTTCAAAACTCCAGATGCCAAACACCTGGCAGTGAAAAAACTGAAAACCACATCACAGAAGCCAGGGGAAAGTGTCTGTGACTATGATAAGCGATGGAAAGACCTTCTGAGCCAGCTGGACTATGTTATAGATGAGAAATTACTAATCCAATGGTTTCTTGCAGGGTTATCTCAAAAATTCCACCGACATATCAGTCTGGAAACATTTAAATCTTACGAGGATGCGCTCACAAAATCTCTCTAAGTGAAGATGGATGAAGACATACTCGCTTACTCTAATGATCATAGATTAGAGGAATGAATCAAGAGTGTACAGAAGTCTTTGAAGGAGTTAAACCTAAAAAATTAGGAGACCTGGTGCACAAAGTGCTCAACGATCGGGCATTCCAAAGATAACTATAGACAGGAATACAACCAACAGGACGTTCCATTCGTACAAACAAAATGTTTTTATGCCATATGCCAGGAGCACAGGGACCACTCAACAAAATATTGCCCATTCAACATGAAGAATGGCAAGACATCCTGGTGTGCAATCTACGAGACTAAAAATCATAATACAGCTGACTATCATTTGAACCTGAAGAACCGACAGAATTATCAAGCGGTCTACCAAACCAACGTAGTTGCAAAACATAACGAGCAAAACAATTTACCAAATGATCTGAATGGTCAGAGATATGACGATCTACGATACAAGCACCGGTACGAAAATCTACGTGGAGGCTACGGAGGAAGAGGTCGATTCCCTAGGAATCACGACATCTGACAACGTCGACCCATCCAGTGCTTTACATGTTATAAGGACGAACATCGGTATGCAGACTATCTATAAAGACAGAACTGACCTCAAATTTTGTAGTCATTGTGGAGTAGGTGATCACTCACTAGAGGATTGTCCTACCATTTTGGAAAAAATAAATACAAATAAAAATGTTAATGTCTTGTCCTGTGTGCAAAAAAATGATGTAATAAATACAAAAAATTTGCATATTACAACTCGATAAGGAACAAAAATAGGAAGTGATAACCCAAGAATCAGCAAAATAGAAGAGAAAAATGTCTATCCTAATCCACTTAAAGAGAAACAAACATACAAAGAAGCAACCAATGTATTCAAAGAATTTGCCCGACAAGAACAAGCTAACGACAATCGATGTAACACAATAAATGAATTAATACAGCTCGTACAAAAAGACAACTTAGTATCTTAGTTCATCGATTTGCTATATGAAATAAAATATAACAACTCCTAAAAACTTACAAAGAACATTTGTAGCTTAAATCAAAAAGAAAAAGGTGACGCCGAACCACTTGTCGACCTAGAAATCGAAGGATACCATGTCCGACAAGTAGTGCTCAACTTTGGATCACAAGTAAACATCATGACTCATGACACTTGGGAACAAATGGGCAGACCTCAACTCTATGAATCAGGCATTTACCTGAAACTAGCCAACCAGGGCCTAATTGAACCTATCAGATTCTGGAAAAACGTGGACACAACTATAAAAGGAATCTCGACTAAGGTCGACTTCGAAATCATTGACCCTAAGGAAAGATCTAGTTCCTTCCCAGCATTAGTAGGTCGACCTTGGGGTAGAAATATGAAAGCATCGATATCCCTAGACAAGGAGAGAATCAAATTAAAAGGAAATGGACAAAAGGTCATTGTACCCATTCATCCATCTTAAGGAGAACCTTGGACTGAGCCTATCGATGAAGAAGTCGACATCCGACAACTCTACCAGATTCAAAACAATGCAGATTATACAGAATTGAATATCCATGGAGAACTTCATTTAGGCAACCAGGACTTAGTTGGCTATAATTTAGACGCAGAATTATATGATTGGGAGATTGAGAACTACGAAACACAAGCAAGAGGGTGTTGAACTATTCAAAAAGTGTAGAAAAAGTCAACCCAACAGTGCTTCATAGTGTCCATTGTCCGAAAAATATTTGAGAAGAAAATTAGGGAATACCCTACCTTACAACCTACCAATGTAAATACTACACAAATACCAAGATACAAGGAAAGGGAGTCACCGGTAATGCATATAGAACAAGTTTCCAAAAATATTGGTGAACATGGCCGACTTCAAAGCCTAGTAGAAAATTTTATAGGACAGGCTGCTAGATGGTGGGATACCCATCATACAAGACTACAGACCTAAACAATAGCTTCAACTTACTTTGTCGAATGGTTTGGAGGAAATAAGTTAACCCAACAGGCTCAGATACCTATATTCACTCAAGGTCAGAACCCAGAAGATCATATTAGAACATGTGAAAAAGAGTGAAGAAGACTTGGATACAAGGATGAACGAGCATGGCCACACCTGTTCCCATCAACCCTCATTGACTTACCAAACAAGTGGTATAAAATGGAAGAAGCTAGAGGTGAAACATTCCTATGGCATGAACTTAGGGAAAATTTCATTAAAGATTTCAACTTTATACCACAAAATGAAAACTTGGTTGAAACAGTAAAACAAATTAAAGAATTTATATAGCCGACCGAAAACAAACCCTTAAAACATATCCGATAGACAATGAAATGCAACAATATACAAACAAGGACAAAACCATAGTCGACAAGATTACAGTTAGAAAATGAAAACACAAAAGGCAAAAGCTTTAGATGGAAATCAAACCATATCAAAACGACCAAACCTGTTTGTACAATCCTTAAAGTAGAAACAACTGACAAACAGGATACCGATAGAATGACTGCAGCCAAATTCCCTGCCACATTCTCACAGTTCAAGGATGGAAGTTGACCAATCAATGAAGCCAAAGCCCCAGAATGGCTAGATGCTAAAGTCAAAACTAGGGAATTTGACATTTCAAATGATGATCGACCAAAAATGGCAAAGATTGGTGACTACTGGAGTGAAGATCAGACCACAGAGATACTGAACTTATTAAAAGAGTTCCAAGATGTATTTTCTATAGATTATAAATACTTCAAAGGCTTAGTCCATGAAATGGGAGAAATGAAGATTGACACTAAACCTGATGTTCGACCTGTGAAAAAAAGGCCACATAAACTGGCTCACAAATACAAAGAGATAGTCAAAAAGGAAATTGATAACATGCTTGCAGTAGGCATCATCTATCCTATTGACCAATCAGAATGGGCAAGTCTAATGGTTGTATAGCCTAAGAAACATGACCCGACCAAACTAAGAATTTGTGCCGACTTCAGGGAACTAAACAAAGTAACATTGACAGACCCATTTCCAACCCCTTATGTAGATGAAATATTAAATGAGGTTGCAGGACATGAATGCTACTTATTTACAGATGGATTCTTGGGTTATAACCAAGTGCCAATAGCTAAAGAAGACTAGAAGAAGACAACTTTTGTATGTGAATTTGGCTCATTTGCTTACAAGGTTATGCCTTTTGGCTTAAAAAATGCACCTGCAGTATTTTTTAGAATTGCTGTCAAAACATTTCAGGAATATATTTACAAGACCATGGTAGTATACTTTGATGATTGGACAATATACTCCATGTTAAAGGATCATTGCAAATGGCTCAGACTTATGTTGGAAAGATGTCGACAAATTCAACTCTCCCTAAACATCAAGAAATGCATATTTGTAACACCCATAGGGATATTATTAGGAGACATTGTCTGTAAGGAAGGTATTAAGGTTGACTTTGCAAAGATCAAAATTATCCTCGACCTAAAAGCACCAGTAAACCCAAAACAAGTCAGGGTGTTACTTGGCCACACAGGCTATTACAAAAAATTCGTAAGATATTATTCAGATATGACCTATCCACTTGAAGAACTATTAAGGGAAGATCAAGAGTTCAACTGGACAAAGGAGTGCCACATATCATTCAAAAAATTAAAAAGAAAATTAGTCAAAGCACCAATCCTAAAATTTCCAAACTGGTTGATCAAATTCCATGTTCACATTGATGCATCAGGCCTAGCAATAGGAGCAATCTTAACTCAACCAGGAGATGATGGAATGGATTATCCTATAGTTTATAGTAGCAGAAAATTAAGCAAGGCTAAGAGAAACTATTCGACAACAAAACAAGAGGCGCTAGGAATGGTCTTTGCACTACAAAAATATTGACATTATCTTTTAGCTAACCCATTTATAATCTATACAGACCATCAGGAACTTAAGTATATCATCAATAAACCACTACATCATGGAAGAATCTATTGATGGTTATTATTATTCCAAGAATTCGAATTTGAAGTCATTGTTCGACCAGGTAAGTTAAATGTCGATCCTGGCCATTTATCCCGAATCAACACAGGAGAAGAACCGACAGGAGTCGACGATGACTTACCTGATGCACATTTATTTTGAATAGAAGCAGTTCCAACAGAATTAGAAGAAATAGCCCAGTTCTTGGAAGATGGACATGCACCAGAATGAATGAGTACAAAGAAGAAGCAGATCTTAGCTATGAAGGCTGTACCATACAGTCTTATAAATGGATTCTTATACAAAATGGGATTAGATGACATCCTTAGAAGGTGTGTAATAGAACACAAATGAGACAACATTATGCATGAAGAACACTATGGACCCGCAAGAGGACATTTCCAGGAAGACACAACTACAAATAAAATCCAACAGTCAGGTTTATGGTGGCCAACACTCCACAGAGATTGCAAAAATTTTGTCAGTCGATGTGATAGATGTCAACGACTAGGTTGACCCCTTCCCAGCATAGAAATGCCTTTGATACTAGTGAACCCAAGTTTGATATTTGAAATCTGGGCCATAGACTTCATAGGACCATTTCCTATACCAGCAAAAAGGACAGGTGCAAGGTATATCATAACTGCAGTCGAATATGTAACTAAATGGGTAGACGCTGAACCATTTGACACATGTTCTAGTGAGATAGCTGCTAAGTTTATCTATGAGAATATAATCACTACATTTGGATGTCCACTAACTCTAATTAGAGACCAGGGAACACACTTCATCAATAGAACTATCAAAACCCTAACCGACCAGTTCCAATTTGACCATCATCGAAGCACAGCATACCATCCTCAGTCGAATGGAGCAATTGAAGCATTTAATAAAACATTAACAAGAGGACTAACTAAAATATGTAGTTCCGATAAGGATGACTGGGACGAGAAAATAATTGCAGTATTATGGGCATACAGAACAGCATATAAATGTTCAACCGACCAAACTCCTTTTCGACTAGTCTATGGACAAGAAGCAGTAGTCCCACTACACTTCTGACAACAGACACCTATCATTGCAGAGATCCTACATGTCAATGTCGAACAAGGAACAAAGGAACGACTATTGCAACTAACCAAACTCAAAGAGCACCGAGTAATGGAAATGTGACATCAAGAAATCTATAAACAACAACAAAAAGCATGGCACGACCGAAAAATCAAGAACAAGAACTTGTCTATAGAATACCTCGCTTTACTATACAATAGCCGAGCAAAAGGTAAACCTAAAAAGCTACATACATAATGGATGGGACCCTACGTCGACGAAGAGATACATACCAATGGATCATTCCGACTAAGGATGTTACAAGGCATAGTATTTTGGAAGCTCGTTAATGGAGCTTGAATAAAATGCTACAGAAAGTAGAAATTCAAAAAAAAAAATCCTATAATGACCATAACTGTAAACCAAAAACTATAAAAACCTAAAAATATAAAAAGCAAAATAATACCCTACATGCCAAAAACTATGACAAGCAATAACCATTTTGACAACCGAAATCACGCCCGTTGACATAACACTATCGACCATTTTCATCGACCGACCACTTTCATCGACCATTTTCATCACCGACATCGACCAACGACCTCGATAGTCCCATCGTGCATTCATGACATCGAGCACCGAAAGAAATTCGCCATTAACACACACTCAAGTATTCCAGCTGGAACATCACATCCACCATTAATACACTCATCGACGAACACATCCACAACATGGCCTATAAATACTAGACCATCGAAGGATCATTCACCGCAATTCATATAGATAGAGCATCAGAGCATCCAGTCGATTGAAAGATGAGAAACCCTTAGTGAAATAGACCACCAGACCGACACAATGGCACCCAAACAAACTAGAGCTTCCACCAAATCCAAGGACCTACAGGCTGCGGATACACCTTTAGTCCGTAGGCTCAAGTACATTAAGAATGCCAAGGTATAGGAAGGCTCATGGAAAAAACTATGGGCCGAGATGCAAGAATGGGCATATGTCAACAAAAATCCCACACAAGCTATGGAGAAAATCAAATACATCACCATATTCAGCTATGTCAATGCACCACTCATGGCCAGCTTTGGTGGCACTAAGGAAACCGCTATAAAATTCATCATCAGCCAGTACCACAATGGCCGGTTCTACTTTGACCAACTGGTCAACATATTTGGATAAGTCATCTCCAAGCAGACCAGTCTCTCAAACGAAGGAAACCCAGTACCATTCAGTATCAAAGAAGGACTGGTCCAAGAACTCACTGGGTCGACTTCGGGAAAAAAATCAAAAGGGTTGATGATTAGCCAAATCACAACCCAAATGCCATAGATTATGGTGAAAATAATTGCAATAACACTCATCCTGTCAGGTCAAGGCAGTGACCTTAAATTGTACATGCTAGAAGCTGTCGACACCATTGCGACAAACGGAAGGATATACAGATGGGCTAAATATGTCACCAACATGGTCAAGACCATCTGTGAAAGAACCAAGAAATGGGGGGAATCATTAAGTTCCCCTCCCTCATCTTATGGATCATCATGTACCACATCTACCCAGAGGGGAGTCCAATCTTTAAAGAACCGTCGAGGTTCCACATGTGGAGATTTAAACCATTCTCCTAGAGAGGAACTTTGCAGGAGCTTGAAAATGGGAAATTCATGTTGGAGAACTGGCTTCAACAGCTCAAAGTCTGCATGACTAGATGGAGGGTGCCTCAAAAAATACGAAGAAGTCTGCTGAAAAACTCCCACATCCAACTAGAACTCGACCATACCTCAGTGTGGTACATGCAGGGCAACGACTCAAATGCTAAAGCCCTCAACTACTATCCATCAATCGACGAGATCTTTTGGGAGTTGTCTCGACAGGCTAAAACCAAAGTACCAGTACCTACAGCAGCAAAGAGGATCAACTTCTTGATCAAGGAGCCTCTCACTAACCAAGAAAAATAGGAATACTATGAGCTCAACCTCTATATCAGCACCTTTTTGTTGGAGGAGACACCAGTCAAACACACTGGCCGACTTCAAATCATTATCAAACCTTTGACAGCACAGAGAAAAGAACCACAACCAAAAGAAACCCAACCAGAGTGGCAGGTAATTACTCTGGCTACAGAAAGTGTCGTCCTGACCCAGGAGCCAAGGGGAAAGACAGAGCCAGAAAACCCAGAGTATGCTATCACAAAATACATCATTAAAAAATTGTTGAAAGAGATAGCGGCTGTAAGGAATAAGCTCAAGACATAGCAACAACAACAAGGAAAAGGTAAGCGCAAGCTTATCATCGTCGAATCATTAGATGACAAGGAGGAACTGGCAGCTATGGCCCTCGACATAATAGAGGATGCCATAGAAAATAAGGTGCTGGTGGAGATCCAGTTCTAGCGATTTGTCGACACAAGAGCATTACCGGGTCGATCAAAGAAATCCAAGAACACCCACATGACGACGCCTGAAAACATCGTCGATCTTGTGTCAACACCTCCACCTCCATCACTGAAAAAAATAACCGAGGAGAAAGTATCAGAAAAGCACTCAGTAAGCCCCCTCAACTTGTGCAAAAGTGTGATGTCAGAAGTAGTGAAGGAAAAATTTGACAAAGACAGATATTTGCAGGCATTCATTGAAAAGCTGCCTGAAATATTTATGTCAGCACATAAGATATCCACAAAAGCACCTCTCTTTGAGACCGGTGGATACCAACCTGGACATGAATTCCAATCCTACACATTTGCCACTATCACTTCAACTTTCGAGATAAATCCCAACAAGGAAGCTGAAGTGACCGCACGTCGAACCGCAACTATCACCCTGACTACACACCAACCAAACCTACCAGATATTGCACCGACCAGAGAAAATTTCGAGGAATTAGATTGACAAATTAACCAAATGTTCTCCAACTTAGGCTCACCTCCATAGCCCAACAATCCACTACTCACCCACACTTCCCCCAACCAAATCACCACCGACCATTCACCAACTCCACCACCACCACCACCCCTTGACTCAAAGCAAACCACACCATAACCATCAGCACCAACTACATCCACTTCTGCTCCCCTTGTAGCTAACCAACCAGAGGCAGTAGTCATCCCACCTCCTCAACCAGAGAACCCATTAACCACTATCCCATAAACCAAATATCTCGACTCGACTTTTGCAGGTACACAGGTGTCGACACAAGCAAAGAAGGAAAAGCACAAGAAGAGGAAGGAGAAATAGAATAAGGAGCATCATGGACAGCCATCAAAGGTCCATATCAAATTGAGAGATGCAACCTCCCTGACCGATGCAAAGCTAGGACAACTCCTCAAGACCCTAGCAGGTGAAGCAAAGACGAGGAGTGAGTAGAGATGTAAGGAACTCGACGACAAGAGCACAGAACAAGTTGAGTTCCTCAACAAATGCAGGAACCTGCCCCTTCAATCATGCCGGGCCCCGTAGAGGTCAACACAGAAAAACCACTCAAAAGGGCATATCATTTATTTGAAACCATGTCATCGACCCTCAAAGCACAGATTCAAGAAACCAAGGAAGAAAAAAAAGAATAAACTGCCAGACTCCTAATGGCACAGCACACCACCTTTTTTAAGGCTTATAAACTGCTGCAAGATCACATGGAGGAGTGTGTCATAACTGAAGAAATACTGATAGGCTGGCCTACTTACCACGCACAAGTCTATCAGCAAACTCAGCAAACCCGACAAGGGATTCAGGCATTGGAAAATAGGAAATCCACCGAGGAAGCACAAAGAACAACAATAGAAGAACAAATAGTGCTTGAAATAGCCAAGCTACAGAGACTTGAGAGGGACGCACATCAGTGGGTGCAACAAGCTATCCCTAACTTGGAAAAAATTGACATCATCTGTCCACAGATGAAAGGACTTATTGAGACTACAGAGGAGAAGGACCAGTTTATGGGTCTCGACATGGAGAGAATAGCAGAAGTCTCCATTTCAGAAAAGATGTCAATCCTATCAAGCCTGACCACACTTACCATCGACATCCAGAAGATTTTGAAAAGTTGGTAAAATTTCCAACAACACCTCACAGTAATAGCCCCAGCCATTGTCGAAGTCTGTGTACAGAAACGACCGACCATCAGACTTCAAAGCCCATGAAGACCAGACACATCACAATAACTATTGCGACCAAACAGAAAGAATTTTGTACCTCCCTGTTTCTTCGGGACGAAGAAAAATTTTGTTCATAGGGGATATGTAAGAGGAGAAAATCGATAAGTCGACTTGAACAATAGCCAACTTAGTCGATCAGCCGACTAAGTCAAGGAGCCGACTTAGTCGATCAGCCGACTAAGTCCGTCGGCCGACTAAACTAAAGATTAGGTCGGCCACATAAGGTCGTGTCGGTTCACCGAACCGATAAGTAGTTATTTTGTAACTATTTTGTAATCATATATATTAGGCTATTGAGCTAGATGAGAACTCAGTTCAGTTCTCTCTGTTGTATGGACTCATTCATGTAATATAATCTGTTAATTCACCTACTTGTTCTTATCTCTTGTTTCTGTTTTATATGTATGTTTTAGTATGAATTACTGGTAACCTTATGTGATATGTGAGATTACAACAGAACCCATCGGAGTTTGGAGAAATGTTGATATGACAATAAAAGGAATATCACCCAAATTCAACTTTGAAATTATTGACCATAAGGAAGGATCCAGCTCCTTCCCAGCTCTAGTAAGTCAACCTTGGGGAAGAAAAATGAAAGCATCAATATCCCTAGACAAAGAAAGGATAAAACTAAAAGGGAATGGACAGAAAGTCATAGTACCTATCCATCCTTCCCAAGGGGAACCCTAGATAGAACCTATTGATGAAGAAGTCGACATCAGACAACTGTATCAAATATAAAATAACGAAGACTACATAGAACCCAACATCTATGGCGAGCTTCATTTAGGAAATCAAGATTCAGTAGGATATAATTTAGATGTAGAATTATATGATTGGGAAGTCGAAAACTATGAGACCCAAGAAAGAGGTTGTTGGACCATTCAAGCAGTACAGAAGAAACCAGTCCAACAATGTTTTCCAGTCTCCATCATCCCAAAAATATTCGAAATAAAAGTAGGGAATATCCTATGTTAAACCCAACACATGTAAGTATCAGACAGATCCCAAGGTATAAAGAAAGATAATCCCCAGTTATGCATATAGAACAAGTATCTAAAAACATAGGTGAACATGGCCAACTGCAAAGCTTGGTAGAAACCTTTATAGGACAAGTTGCTCGATGGTGGGATACCCATCAATCGAGATTGCAGACATGGACAACAACTTCAACTTACTTCGTAGAAAGATTTGGAGGAAAGAAGCTAACCAAATAGGTGCAAATACCTGTGTTCATCGAAGGGAAAGACCTAGAGGAGCATATAAGAACATGCAAAAGAGAATGGAAAGACCACGGGGACTTCACTTAGTGAACCTCTCACATAGCACGTGCGATCGTGGGATATTAAAGAATACCCTTAATTTCCAGAGATATTGCCCCAAAGTATTTTTGTTGAAACCCCCTCCCAATACTTAAAACCTCCTCCCACCCCTTTTTATACCTCAATCCTTATAAACCACCCTACCCACCCCCACCTTAAACCCCTCATCCCCCCAATACCTGCGATATATTGGTTCAATTTTTGATAATTTTAAAACCCACAATATGAACTAACGTGATATGATATTTGTCAATAAGTGAATCCCCCATGGGAAATACTTGGGTATAAAGACAAATGTACATGGCCACACCTGTTTCTCTGGACTCTAGCCGACTTACCAAACAAATGGTATAAAATGGAGGAAGCATGGGGCAAAAAATTTCAATGGCACCAACTTAGAGAGAAATTCATTAAAGACTTCATTTTTATACTGTAGAATGAAAAGTTAGTCGAAACTGCAAAACAAATAAAAGCATTTATAGAACCGATCGGGAACAACACTCCGATACAAAATTATGATCGACCGACAATACCATGTAATGACATACAAACCAAGATAATACCATAGTCGACAAGACTGCAAATGGAAAATGAAAATATGGAAGGGAAAATTTTTCGATGGAAATCATATCACTTAGAAATAACAAAACCAATTCGCACAGTTCTTAAAGTCAATACAGCCAATAAATAAGATACCAATCAAATGACCGCAGCAGAATTTCCTGCTACATTCTCACAATTTGAAGAAGGGAGTCGACCTATCAATCAAGCTAAAGCACCAGAATGGTTAGATGCCAAAGTTAAAACTAAAGAGTTTGACATATCAAATGATGATCGACCAAAAATGGAAAAAATTGGCGATTACTGGAGTGAAGAACAAACGACCGAAATAGTAAACCTATTGAAAGAATTTCGGGATGTATTCGCTAGAGACTAAAAAGATCTCAAAGGACTAGTCCATGAAATGAGTGAGATGAATGTCGACATCAAACCTTATGCCCAACCTGTAAAGAAGAGGCTGCATAAATTAGCGCATAAATACAAAGAGATAGTCAAGAAAGAGATCGACAATATGCTTGCAGCAAGAATCATTTACCCCATTGACTAATTGAAATGGGAAAGCCCAATGGTCATGCAACCAAAGAAGCACGACCCGGCAAAACTAAGGATCTGTGTCGACTTCAGAGAACTAAATAAAGTCACCCTAACAGACCCATTTCCAACACCATATGTATATGACAACCAAGTACCAATAGCCAAAGAAGGCCAGAAAAAGATGACATTTGTATGTGAATTCATCTCATTCACCTACATATTTATGCCTTTTGGTCTCAAAAACGTCCCTACAGTATTTTCGAGAATTGTTGTCAAAACATTTCAAGAATATATCTACAAAACAATGGTAGTATATTTCGATGATTAGACAATATACTCTATGCTGAAAGATCATTGCAAATGGCTAAGGCTCATGTTGGAACGATATTCCTAACTCCTAACTCCCATAGGGATACTATTAGGGCACATTGTATGCTAAGAAGGAATCAAGGTCGACTTTGCAAAGATAAAGATTATCCTTGACTTGAAACCACCAGTGAACCCAAAACAAGTCAGGGTACTACTCGAACACACATGCTATTATAGGAAATTTATGAGATACTACTCAGATATGACCTATCCACTAGAATAACTATTAAGAGAAGATCAAGAGTTCGACTAGAAACTAGTAGAGGAACCTATCCTCAGGTTCCCGAATTGGTCAATCAATTTTCACGTACATATTGACACATCAAGCCTGGCAATAGGTGCAATCTTAACACAACCAGGGGACGATGGAATGGATTACCCTATAGTTTATAGCAGCAGAAAACTAAACAAGGTAGAAAGAAACTATTCGACAACAGAGAGAGAAGCATTAAGAATGGTCTTTGCACTATAGAAGTACCGACATTACCTACTAGCCAACCCTTTCATCTTCTATACTGACCACCAAGCATTGGAATACCTTGTAAACAAACCTTTACACCATGGGAGGATTTGGCGATGGCTACTACTATTCCAAGAATTTGAATTCAAATTCATTGTTAGACCAGGAAAATTAAATGTCGAACCCGACCACTTGTCTAGAATCGACACGAGAGAGGAGCCGACAGGAAACGAAGATGACCTACCGGATGCACACTTATTTTAAATAATAGTTGTCCCAAAAGAATTGGAAGAAATAGCTCAATTCCTATAGAATGGTCAAGCACCAGAGGGAATGAGCACGAAAAAGAATCAAATCTTAGCTATGAAGGCTACACCATACAACCTCATAAAAGGATTTTTATATAAAATGGGCTTTGATGACATCCTTAGACGATGCGTATTAGAACACGAAATACATAATATCATATACGAAGCACACTACAGACCAACAGGAGGACATTTTCAAGTAGATACAACTGCCAAGAAAATCCAACATTCAGGGCTATGGTGGCTAACACTATACAAGGATTGCAAAAATTTTGTTAGCCATTACGACCAATGTCAACGACTGGGTCAACCTCTGCCTAGCACAAAAATTCCCTTGATATCAGTAAACCCAAGTCTGACATTTGAAATTTGGTCCATCGACTTCATAGGACCATTCCCAATACCAGCAAAAATAACATGTGCAAGATACATAATAACCGCAGTAGAATATGTAACCAAGTGGGCAGAAGCAGAACCTGTCGACACATGTTCCAAAGAGATAGCTACTAAATTTATCTATGAAAACATAATTACTAGATTTGGATGCCCAATAACCTTAATCAGTGACCAAGGATCACACTTTATTAACAAAACTATCAAAGCACTGACAGACTAGTTCAAAATTGACCACTGACGTAGTACATCTTATCACCCTCAGTCGAATGGATAAATAGAGACATTCAATAAAACATTAACAAGGGGTTTAAAAAAAATCTGCAACACCAACAAGGATGGTTGGGATGAAAAAATCCTTGCAGTATTATGGGCTTATAGAAAATCATACAAATGTTCGACCAACCAAACACCGTTCCGACTAGTCTATGGCTAAGAAGCAATCGTTCCACTACATTTCTGACAACAAAAACCTATCATAGTATATATTTTACATGTCGATGTCGAAGAATGCAAGAAGGACCGGCCGATGCAACTAAGAAATCTAGAAGAACATCGACTACTTGCCTTACAACATCAAGAAATTCATAAACGACAGCAGTAGGCTTGGCATGATCACAATATCAAAAACAAAAATTTGTTGGTAGGGGACCTCACCTTACTGTACAACATTTGAGTAAAAGGAAAACCCAAAAATTTACACACATAATGGATGGGACCTTACGTTGTCAAAGAAATTCATGCCAACAGATCAGTCCGACTAAGGAAATTACAAGGAATAATATTTCTGAAACTTGTTAATGGTGCCTGACTAAAATGGTACAAAAATTAAGCAAGTTCAAAAAAAAAAAGAGACATACATATAACAACCATAACTGTCAGAAAAAAACCTATTAAAGTATAAAAATCCCAAAAACAACAAACAGACCCATCAACCATAAAAATGACAGGAAAATTTGGAAGATTTACCAAACTGCACTTCGACAACCGACACCAACCCCATCGACAAATCGCCATCGACCACTCACATGTTCGACATCGACCGATGACCCCAAGGGTCAAATCAATCCTTCATGACTACGGACAGAAGGAGCACTAAAATCAAATTGCATTTAACATAAACTCAATAAACCATGCTAAACCATCACTTCCGCAATTAATACATCCATCAATAGAATCATCACCCACTCCACCTATAAATACCACACCAAAAATAGATCAATTACGGTATTTCAAAGAGATAGAGCAACCAGGTATCCAGAAATTTGAGATCCAAACCCCTGTAAGAAAAGCTAACCAAGAGACCGACAAGATGTCCCCGAAGCAAACCAAAGTTGCAGCTGCAAAAACAAAAGATTTACAATCTGTCGAAACCCCACTTATGAGAATATTAAGAAATATTAAAAATGCAAAGGTACAGGAAACCTCGTGGGCCAAAACCTGGGCAGAAATCAAATAATGAGCTTATATGGACAAGAAAATGACACCAGAAGCGGAGAAGATAAGCCATAGTACCATCATGAGTTACATAAACACGCCGTTTAGAGCAATATTTGGAGGAACAAAAGAAACAGCAGTGAAATTTATCATTAGTCAGTATCACAATGGAAAATTTTACTTCGACAGACCAGTAGAAATTTCTGGTGAAGTTATATACAAACTTACCGGTCTCTCAAATCAGGGTGACCCTTTCCCTATTGGTATAAAAGAAGGACTGGTAGAAGGACTGACTAGAACACCAACAGGGAAGAACTTGAAAGGGCTAATGATAAGTCAAATACAAGCCCAGACGCTCGAAATTGTGGCCAAATTCATAGCAACAGGACTCACTCCTACAGGTCGAGTGAGTGATCTAAACCTAGACATGCTGGAAGCAGTCGACACAATAGCATGCACAGGGAAAATTTATTGTTGGGCTTAGCATGTTGCTAACATGCTCAAGACTATATGTGATAAATGTCAAGAGTTGTTCAGGATTATAAGGTTCCCATATCTTATACTCTTGATAGCAATGTACCACTTGTGCCTAGTTAGGGACAAACAATTCCAAGAACCACACAAGTACCACATGTGGAGGTTCAACCCATTTTCACAGAATGGAACATTAAAAGAATTGGCAAATGGTAAAGTAATGTTGGAAAATTGGTTCCAAAACCTAAAACTCAAGACAACTAGATGGAGGGTGCCTTAGAACATCCAAATAAGTCTACCGAAAACAACACATATTCAACTCGAGCTCGAACACATGGTAGTCTGGTACATGCAAGGGGAAAAAGCAATGGCAAAGCCTCTCTACTATTACCCAATAGTCGAAGATATTTTCCGATAGCTAGCTCGACAATCCAATACAAAGCAATCAATACAAGCAAAAGCCAAATAAATAAATCAACCAATCACGGAACTATTGACTTACCAAGAAAATGAGGAGGACTACAAACTCTGCTTGCATATCAGTACCTTCATGTCGGATGATATACCGGTAGAGGACACCAATAGAATTCAACTAAAAATTGTCCCACAACCTATCCAAATGGGAAGCACACCGACTGAACATCTGGTAGCCAAACCGATAGAAAAAAGTATCATTCCAGCTCATCGATGAGAAGAAGGAGAAGAGCAGATAGAAGAAGACATCGAATCAGATAGTCCAGAATATGCTATGACAAAAGAAAACTTAAGGAAAATAGCAAAGGAAATAGTAGCCTCAAGGTAAAAGAAGGAAATTCAGGAAAAAGGAAAGGGGAAGCATAGGCTTCTCCTATATAAATCAGAAGATGAAGAAGAACTGTTGGCTATTGCTATCGACATCATAGAAGACAAAACAACAAACAAAGTTTTGGTCGAAAAATAATTCAAACGCTTCATCGACGCAGGAGCAAAGCAAGGGAGACCGAAAAAGGTAAAAACTGCAACCACTTCAGTTGATGAGAACATTGTTGATTTAGTTTCTACACCTCCAACCCCATATACAACCCAGATTACACAAGAAGACACCCCACAGATACCCACCATAAGCCCAGTCGACATTTGTAAGAATGCTATGCCAGTGGCACTGAAAGAATGGTTCAACCAGGACAGTGATTTCCAGGCATACTTTGAAAAATTACCCGAAATACTCACCTATGTTCAGAGAATTACCACCAAATTCCCACTAATTGAAGCTAGTGCACCACGTCAGATCCTCTCTCGGCAAATTGGCCAGATACCCTAGAAACCAATATCTGTGGGAATTATCAAATCCACATTTGTGAAAAACCCCAATAAGACTTCCCAAATCACTGCAATTTGCACCTCATCCATTATCCATTTAGACATCTCGCACCCTCAACTAGCCAATGAACAAGCAAGAGATGCAGAAGAAGATAACCAGGAAGATATCAACTAGGTGATCGACAACCTATTCTCTAATGATCCAGACAATTCAGCACCAGAAGTCTAAGACCCACCATCGACTGACAATATCCCCACTACACCAATTACACCAGACCATTCACCATCTCCACCACCACTTCCTACTATAGAACCTTTCCCAAACCCTGGACCATCTATCTCAAATCCCCCAGACACACACCAAGCCACAAGTTCCACCCAAGAAACTCAACCAAAAATTCCACCGACCAATGAAGATCAGCAGCTAGAAAACCAACCACAAGGAAATATACCACTTGCAGAATCACAGGAACAACATCAGACATACTAGCATAGACACAAAATAAAATAAAAGACAAAAATAATAAAGAACACCACAAAGAATCAAAGCCGACAGTGATCCACATCAGTCGGCTCGGATTGACTAGTGCAATCAACACAAAGAAGCTCATGGGGAGTTGGGTCAACTCCTTAAAACTCTCGCCATAGAAACAGCAGTAAGAAACAAGACTAAATGCGAGCAGATCAACAACACTAAAAAAGAGGAAATTGAGTTTTTGACAAAATGCAGGAATTTGATCCAAACAGTAATACTGGGACCTCTAGAGGCCGACACCAACAAGCTGCTCGAAAAAGCATATCAGCTATTTGAAAGCATGGTGTCGACTCTACAATCATGTCTACAAAATACAAAGGAATATCAAACAGAGGAAACATCTAGACTACTCAGGAAGTAGTATATAGCATCCTCATAGCCTCACAAAGTATTACAAGGCCACTTAGAGGAATCTATCATCACAGATGAAGTGCTCCGTGATTGGTCTACCTATTACGAACAAGAACTTCAATAGACCCGTAAGACTCATGAGTAGATTCAAGTGTTAGAAAAGAGACAAGGAATGGAAGAAACAATGAGAAATACAATACAAGAATAGATTATATTGGAAATAGCCAAACTGTAGAAACTAGAGAAACAAGCACACTAGTGGGTACAGGAAGCACTACCGAGCCTCAACAAACTGGATACAATTTTCCCACAGATGAAAAGACTACTAGATGCAGCAGAGGAAAAATCTCAATTCATGGGACCGGACATGGAAAGCATTGCAGACCTCTCCATCCAAGAAAAGATGTCAACTCTGTCAAGCATCACAACATTGACTATCGACATCCAGAAAGTACTACAGAGTTGGACATAATTTCAACATCAACTGGCTATTATAGCAGAAGTAATTGTGGAAATATGTGTGCAGAAATGACCAACCATCTGACTACACAGTCCATGAAGACAAACAATACTAGAAGCAACTACCTCATACAATACATTGTTGAATTACCTCCCCTGTTTCTTCAGAACAAAAAAAAAAAAAAAAATTGTTCCTGGGGAAGATGTTGGATGAGCTAGTCGGTGACCCGACTAGCCAAATAGCCAACTAATGGGAGATTAGGTTAACCACATGAGGTCGTGTCGGTTTACCGAACCGACATGTATTTATATGTAACTATTTGTAAATCATATATATTAGGCAATTGAGCTATATGAGAACTCAATTCAGTTCTGTGTATGTATGGACCCTCATGTTATAATATAATTTGTTATTCCCTTATCTATGTTCTTGTCTCTTTTGTCTGTTACGTCTATATGATTCCATGTGCATTATTGGTAACCCTCTGTGATCTGTGAGATTAAAACAACTGTGACAGTAGGTTTCCCAGGGTCATCATATTTGGTGAGGAGATTTTTTCCCATTATCAATTCAGATGGTTTCCCTATGACATGGAAAGTGGGAGGATCTCTAGGTTTTCTACCTAGTTTTCTTACACACAAGTCTTGGACTGTTTTGGCATAAATAGGCACATCATGGAGGGCCTGTAACATTGGAATTTTGACATAAATATTTTTCAACTCTCCTAAGAGGTTAAACTAAGTTTGTTCCATTACTTTCTGTAGTACTGTCAGCCTTTCAGGATATGGAGGTTCTCTAATCAGTTGTGTAGGTTGCATTTCAATAGTTGTTTCTCTATGTGTTTCAGCTGGTGTCTCGGTAGGACTTTCATCATCCTCAATAATGGGGACTGCTGTGTGGGATGAGCATTGCTAGTTCATCCTTTATTCAGACACAAAGGATGGAACATCCTCAATGACTAGAGGCTCCACTACTCTCCTTGATCGTAAGCGTATGTCATTACAAGGAACTAGAGTAATGGAATAAGTGGGCATGTTGGTAGTCTCAAACTGGTGGACTACTTTATTATTTGTTTAGGGGTTAGGTTGAGTAGGCAGCTACACTCATATAGGCATATTAGGTGCAACATTTTTCTAGAGTTACAGTTGCAGCTGCTGGTGCTGCTGGTATGGATGAGGGTATTGTTAGTGAGGAAATTGTCTGTGTGGGAACTATTGAGGAGATTGGCTATGGGGAAACTGGTTTCCTAGATGTGAGCTCCTCCACCTAGAGGACTAAGTATTATGTTGGCTTGGTGGCCGTGTCCAAGGGTTCTAGGAGTTGAAATTTTGCATAGGAGGTTGAGAAGCATTCCATTGATGGTTGGAATAAGGTGAAGGAAATTGTTCATTCATGTGATGCATATTGGTCCAATTATTCATATTATTCGAAAATGGAAATGAGTCTGGAGTCATACCTTGGTTTTGAGGTTGTCAAGGATTTTTCTGGGCAATGACGTAGGCGGGTTCCATGTTTGGAGTTGATTCCTATAGAACTGCCTTCACTTAAGGTAGTGAAGGGAACTCCTTTGTATCATGGTTCAATTCACAGAGCTTGCACACTTCCACCTTGTCAAGTGGACACTCCTTCAAGGGATGCTTCTTCCTATGTGTGGGGAAGAATACATCGAGTGTTAGATCTTCTACTGCTTGCTTTTGATTCACCCTCAGGACATCTATTTCTGAGGAGATGGAGGTCATCATATCTGTTTTGAAGTTCTCGAGAATATTTCCTAATTCTTCTCGGGTGGCTCCTCCATTGGATGACTTCTGCGTTCTATCGAAGGCATCTCATTCCAATTTGTCCTGTTTGTTGGTTCTGGAGGATCCTCTGGAATACCTTCTTCATAATTCAATAATCTTTTCAAAAGATTCCTTTGAGATATCCCCCTTTCCCATCAAGTTCAACATACCTAGGAAGTCTTCCTAAATCCCATGAAGTAGGATTATCTTGAGCACATCTAGCCCCATATTAGTCTATACAACCCTTTGCACATTGTACATGAGCCTTTCAAATAAATCTTCCAAACTTTCTTCAGCCTTTTGTACCATCTTGAACAACTCTTCTCTTTTATCTTTAGTGTTGCAGTACTCCTGGTATTTCTCCAGGAACACCTGTTTCATTTGATCCCACGTGGTGACAGTTTCTCCACCCAAGCTCATCAACCAATGTAGCATGTTATCCTTCAAAGTGGTAGGAAAATTTTTTAACTTTTGCTCACTGGAAGTGTAGTCGTAGCTGCGACAGAGGATGTCAAACTCGAGGAGGAATTCATCTGGATCCTCTGTGCCTTTCCATGAAAATGAGGTAATACCAATGGTGATATTTTTTTCATGGTGGATTTCCAGCTGGTTTTCGAATGGGGAATTGGAGTGTAGAAACTATTCCCTCCTGCGAGGAATCACCATCATTATGATGGTTCTCTCCTATCTCTTCTTCATGGTCTTCCAGTTCACGTCTATTATTCATATTTTCCTCTGCTCTCTCCTCTCTATGCTTCCTCTGATTGTCCCGCTTCTGATGAAACTATGTCCACTGCTCCTTCATCACCTCCTTCCTGTTAATGTGATAAATCATGTCTCCATCAACTGCTCCCATAGCACTAACTCTGTCTTCCTCTATAGTGACACCTGAGGGTGTCACAGCTCCTCTTGTGTTCTCCACTGTGGAAACTGATGCTTCCACCCATAGAGCAATTGGACTTCTTCTGATGGAGGATCCTTGATGGTGATCTCCGGTAGAGGAATTGGCTCTAGAAACCAAATCGTCGATGAATGTTCTTATTCCCAATGTTGGGTTTCTTCCATGACCTTGACCACCTGGAATGCTAGTATTCTGGGGAGTTCTGGGGGTTATAGGAATGTCACATTGTACTCTTCTCGTATTCATGCAACCCAAAACA
The DNA here is from genome assembly GCA_001517045.1 of Pseudotsuga menziesii. Classification (NCBI taxonomy): domain Eukaryota; kingdom Viridiplantae; phylum Streptophyta; class Pinopsida; order Pinales; family Pinaceae; genus Pseudotsuga; species Pseudotsuga menziesii. Next base: position 86,579 of record LPNX010436448.1, on the reverse strand, counting down.
TGCAAACTTAAAAACTGAAGAAAAATGAATGGATGCAACTACTATGGTGTCTAATAATTACCTTCCTCAGCAACGACGCCAAAATTTTGGTCACTCTATATGCCAGTTAATTAAAACCATCATGAAGAATGCTTAATATAAATTGTCAACCCAGGGAAGTATTTTATTTCAAAGATAACTTACAATGTCTGTGCTTCAACACTAAGTAGTTGATGACTGAATAAACCATCCTACTTGTCTATTTTATGAAGCTCCTCCCATAATCAAACTGATCTAAACTACCTATCTAAGAATCCAGAATTGCAATTACTTCCTAGAAATTCAATCCAGTAATGAATGATTCCTGAAATAAATATCTAGAATTACTTTTGCAGAAAGTTAAATCCTAATTTACCAGACTATATGTAGATCCATTGTGACTAGCTAATCCAACCTTAATCTAGAAATGAGAACGAACAGGAATTGAATCAACGGTTCTAAACCATAGTCTACCTGAATTAGCAAACCTAAGAAAGACAAGTAATTGAAAGGAAACTAAGGGAGAGATTGACTATTATAGCTATCACACACATGCATAAAAGAAGCTAACCTACACAGTCGACTGTCACAGCACACTGCTGTAGATTAAAGGAAATGCAAGTACTAAGTATTCAAGGAAACACAACAATCAACATGACTATTGCAACTACTGAAACAAATGCATACAATGTAATATCCACAGCACACAATTAATTAAGAAAACATATAATTAAATCGGTGATCTCTGTGGGAAGGCGGCCCCAACCTTTGAACAAAGACACCAGTACTAACAAAAGTTAAAATATAGAGATCTGAAGAATACTACTCCTTATATTAAAATGGTGAAATGAAGGTACAGTCTATGTTATAGCTTACACAATAAAATATGATATTGTCTATCCCCTGGATCTAAATACTTCCCTGTACTTATACATCAACAATCGTAACCCTCACCCACTAATATCAAGAATCCATGAAGATATACGATCTTCAGGCTGCCCTATTACATGCGTTGTTACAACTGTGAGTGGAATTAAATAGAGGCATGGAATATAGGCAATTCTGTTTCCTGAGATAGTAAATGAATAATATAACCAATTCAAGAGAGGTCCGAATGATTGCAGCTAACTTCAAGCAGTGGCATGCTATTGTATCTAAGTCTATTGCAGTCGTGTCTGTTGCATCCATGTCTCTCGCAGCCTGCATGGAATGACGACCCTTGGTTGGATCCATGTGTATAGACAGGACTGGTAAGTCATAGCTAATAGTGAATACTCGTATCCTCTTTGGACCACTCGACCTGCTACACCTGCACTCTCTCATAGCTTACACTATCTTTGTGAAATCATAATGAGTTAGCATAATTCAAGAAGCAAAGTCCCGATTATAACAATCATAAGCATTAATAAGATGAAACAATAAATAATCATACCTGTGAAGATTCAGGGCTCAAGTGAGGAAAGAGTTTCTGTTTGGTACACAAAATGGAATAAGAAAAGACAAACATGTTATAAAATATGTGGTTAAAAAGGGGAATTTTGGGCCCCAACAGGGGGTCGCTATGAAAATGGGTAGGTTCAAATGGATGGTTATTCCGTTAAAACCCACATGTTTGTTGTTTACATGAGCGGTTTTGATATTGTCTCAGGTGTTGAATGGTTTTGAACATTAGGTACCATCACCATGGATTTTAGTGCCTTATAAATGATTTTTCGATAGGCATTGAAAACCCGCACTCTCAAAGGACTTACAATGATATATCCAAATATTATCAGTTCACGTTGTATGGAAAACCTTTTTAAAAATGGACATGCACACATTGCGACATATTTCCATGTCATTCAATATTTTAAGAATCCTTCTCAACCCATTACTTATGACACACAATTAGTATTGGAAAATAACCAAGCCATCATTGACACTCCTAAAGGACTATGCACTTCCCATGGTCAACATGATCATTCCATTCCACTCATACCCAATAGTCTCCCACCCAATGTATGCCAATACTACCATCAATTTTCCCAAAAAAATGAAATTGAAAATATCATTTAGGAGTTGTTATACATTGGTTTCATCCTCATTCATACTAGTCCTTATTCCTCCACTAGTTGTTATGGCCCTCAATAAAGAAGGAACTTGCCTCATGTGTCCTGAATGTTTACCTTAAAACAAGTTGACATTCAAGAATAAGTTCTCTCATTATTTCCATTGATGATTTTTTGGTTGAGATCAAGAGTTCTCACTTCTTCACCAAACTTGATATCCCCTTAGGCTATCATCAAATTCACATGAAGGAGGTATATATTCCCGAAACCTATTTTCACAATCATGAAGGAAATTATGAGATCTTTGTGATTTCCTTTCTCCTCTGCAATGCACCCTCCACCTTTGAAAGGCTCACAAACACAATATTTAAACCCTTTATGTATCATTTTTTCGTAGTATTTTTTTATGAAAATATCACTTATATTATGTCTTGGACAAACCATCTAGCCCATGTGGATAAAGTCCTATAAATCCTTCAATATCATCAAATATTTCTTAAAAGGTCCAGATGTCTCTTTGGTGTCTCTGAAGTTGAATATTTGGGCCATATTGTCAGTGAAGAGGGTGTGTATTTGGATTCAAAGAAAATTGCAGCAATGAAGGATTTTCCTCACCCTAAAACCCTTGTAAGACTCAAATTGTTTTTGGGTCTCATGGGATATTACAAAAATTCCCTTTAGAACTATGATGAGATTGTTAGAAAAATAGGATCGTAGAGAAATAACAATAAACAAGATGAAAATATTAAAATACATTACAAGAGAGACACATATATAACGTGGTTCACCCAATATGGGATACGTCAACACATAAATTTCCACTCCTTTATTATTATACCATCCATCAAAATGAATGGTTACAAACTGCAACAACCCTGCTACACTTCCTCTTCACTTTCTCGTTGTCTCTCTCACACAATCACATATATTTTTTTACAATATATGGTCATATTACAATGCTTTATTTTTATAGGAGAATTACCATGGGTCTGTAAACTAGTCTCCAATAAACATCCCAAAAAAATTATTTTAGAGGATTTGACCTTAGACCCCCTAGCCGAGGGGGGTTCCCCCCTGCACCCCCTATTGGGACAAGTGTACATTAAAATTGGGGTACAAATATGGCTGAACAATAACATCTGTGAATATGGAATATCAGGATCCACAATTTAGCCCCACTCATAGCTTTGCTAAAAAAAGATGCTTTAAATTGGAATGATGCAACAGAAAAGGATTTTCGAGACTTAAAGGAGGCTATGTGTATGACTATGTTAATATATTTACCTAAATTCATTAAAAAAATTGTCTATGAATGTGATTATTTAGGTAAATTCCTTAAATAACCCCTAATGTAAGAAGGAAATCCACTGGCTTTTACTAGCAAACAACTTTTTAAGTGGAAAATCAACTTATGAAAAGGAGACGACAGACATATTGCATGTTGTGGACATTTAGCATCTATACATTCTTTGGAAATGTCTCAATATTAAAAAATTGCCATTGCAACCTAAATTACTTTCTCAAACAAATAAATTCCTTCCTTGAGAAAAAAATAGGTCACCAAAATGTTGGGATATGACTATGAGATAATTTATAGGAAGGGAAAGGAGAATGTGGTAGAATATTTTCTCTCTCTCTCTCTCTCTCTCTCTCTCTCGGCACTTTATAGGAAGGGAAAGGAGAATGTGGTAGAATATTCTCTCTCTCTCTCTCTCTCTCTCTCTCTCTCTCTCTCTCTCGGCACTTTGAAGAATATGTTTCCCTCTTTTAATTATCTTTCATCATTGTAGATTTGTTTAATGGAATTCATATCTCTCTCTCTCTCTCTCTCTCTCTCTCTCTCTCTCTCTCTCTCGGCACTTTGAAGAATATGTTTCCCTCTTTTAATTATCTTTCATCATTGTAGATTTGTTTAATGGAATTCATAATGAATGGTTGATAGGTCACATGCTTGTTGCCATGATCCAAAAACTTCAATAGGAACCCAATGCATATCTAGGATACACTTGGAAAAATAATTATATTTTTAATAAAGGAGATCTATGTTTGCACAATAAATCATCAATGAAATCAAAATTTTAATCTAAGATCCATGCATCCCCCACAACTAGTCATTCAATATTCCATAATACATATGAAAGGATTGAATGATCATTTTTTTGTGAAAGCATGAAGAAGGATATATGCGCATTTGTGGTTGAATGCAACACTTTCCTAAGACATAATTGTGAGACCATGCTACCTTTAGGTGAACCTAGACCACTTCCAATTCCAACTGCAATATAGACTAATATTTCTATGGATTTCATTATAGGGCTACCAAAATCTAATAATAAGTTTATAAGCAAGGTTGTGGTTGATTTCATTTCAAAATATGCTCATTTTTGTGCCATACAACCCCATTTAAATACCTTTATAGTAGCTCAAGTATTCATGGATAATATCTTAAAACTCCATGGTATGGTGTAGACTATTGTCACGAGCCAAGACCCATTATTAGCAAATTTTTGTAAGAATTGTTTTAACTCTAGGGAACTCAATTGAATCTCAACAATCCCTATCACCAGGTAAAATTTTAATTATCCATAATTTTCTTAAAGTATAGAAGACTTGGTGAATCTTACTAATTATCAAATTTCTAACTATAAAATGTTCAGGAATATGTTTTTAAAAATATTCAAATTTCTAAGGATTCTATACAGTTATGGACAATTTTGGATAGTTTTAGAGAAACAAATTTTAATCCTATGGAATTTGGACAAATCATATTAGAAAAAAATGGGAAATGAAATATATATATTTTTGGGAAAAAAACCTCGAAAATCAACTCGTAGGCTAAATTTTTCCCATAAATGTTTCCCTGCCTATCAACCCTAGATGGATGGTCGAACTAAAGGAGTCAATAAGTGTTTAAAATATTATTTGTGATGCTTTACTTCAAATTAAAAATATTGATGGGGTTAGTGGTTACCTTTAGCAGAATGGTAATATAATAACACTTATCACATTTCCACTCAATTAATCCCTTTGAATATGTCTAAGGCCAAAATCTACCTTTGATACTATCCTACTTACTAGGCATATCAAAGCTACAACATGTTGACAACACATTCACATATCAAGCCAACATTCTTTGCATACTCAAGGATAATATGGTATTGTATTAGAATAGGATGAAGCAATGAATAATCGACATCGTTATGAATTCCATTTTGTATTAGGGGAGTAGGTATTTATTCACCTACAACCCTATAAGAAGACCTCTCATAAGGACAATCTCCACCAAAAAATTTCCCTTGAGTTTTATGGCCCATATAAGATCCTAAAATGTGTGGTATTTATGGCTTACAAACTGGATCTACTTAGACACTCCAAGGTTCGTACCATATTTCATGTCTCCTACTTGAATAAAGTGGTTTTGCATCAATGTCGTATTCAAATTAGCCTTCTATAATTGGATGAATAAGGTTCCATTTGATTGCAGGCAGAGGATATCCTTGAAAAAAGGAAACATCATCTCTGCCATCATTCCATCCAATAGGTCTTGATTCAATGAAAATATACCCATCCTGAGGATGCTACATGGAAACCAATAAATCCTATACTTCAACAATTTTAACTTCTCTACCCTTGAGGACAATGTTTTTTTTTTAAAGGGGATGACATGTTAAGTTCCTTCTATAACCCCCTTAATAGATAGGTTGTTATCTAATGGGGTCATCTATTTTAAATACAGTCAATAATGTAGATATAGTGTAAAAGAAATATTTAGAAAAAGAATTACTAGAAGGTTCCACCTATTAGAAAGCTTTAATAGTATGAAATAAATATTTGAAGTAAGACTTACTAGAAGGTTCCACCTATTAGAAAACACGAGGTCTTCACTCAGTGAAACTATGTCATAGCGCCTTCATTCTTGGGATATTAGAGAATACCCCTGATTTCACTAAATATTAATAAATACCTACTAGCATATATCCATTTTAAATTTGGCTCTATCAAGTGCCGATAGGGATTGAATCCCTTGATGTGCAAGACTTAATAGTTCATAAATACCCTTGAGTTCAAGCAATGCATATACATTTTCTATACCTAATTGTACATAGCACTTTACCCCATTATTTATTAATTTTCAACTATTACAAAACTAATATCTAGCTCATTATTTTATTGTTAACTTAAAAGTGCATAATCTAATATATTTTCTTTATAATGACCAGGAATCAACTATTCCAATATGGATATATATAATTTTTTTAACAGAAATAGTAAAAGAGTATGTATATTGAACAGGTTATGCACAACCATTAAATACAAACAAAGCCGAATTCTAGGAAAAGGGAGCTGGAAGAAGATATTTACAAAAACTGACAACAGGCCTGGCATCCAACTTAAACCTATGAAGGAGTTCCTGCTATTAACTGTAACTAGGGAAGAGTAAACATGAAAAAACTGTTGGTTCAAAAATATACAAGAAAACATAGAAATAACAGAAGAATTTACTTAGGTTTTCCTAAAAACCCAACAGACTAGGTGAGTGAAATATCTTCCATGGGTTGATCCTCTTCACCAGGAGAATCCTGGCAGTGACTGCATTGATTCATCCTAGAAAGATTCGTCACTTCTCCCTTGATTATGTACATAGTTCCCACCAATTCCTTGATATCTCTATCATGGCCGTCGATGCGGGAGTTGTGGAAACCAACTGGTTGGACAACTACTTGATATCAGAAACCAAGAACTTGACATCAAATGCCATAGTTCTATTTCCTTTAATGCTCACCACCACGAAATCAAAGAGTCCGTGCATATTTTTCTTGAGGTCATCCTACCCAGCTTTTAGAGCAGCAAACCCATCGCTTGCATCATTTTTCTCCATGTTGAGAGCACCTGTCTAGAAGGTAGACCTGAAACAAAATCCTAGAGAGAACCGAGCTCGATGGGGTTGTCAGCTACAAGACAGCCTGCTTCAAAAGAGCTTGGGTGAAAATGAGGTGAGAGGATGGGAACATCAATGTTAACATGGTGCTCCATTATGCTTGTGCAAGTTTCCAGAGAAGAGTTGGATCGCATTTGTTGAGAGGATGGGGAGTTAAGGTCAGTCAGAAGAGGATGCCACATGTCTGTGTAGTCACCACTGGTCCAGATGGTGAGGTTTATGCATAACGATATCACAGGAAGGGAAGCTCAACCCACTGAAATTGAGACCTTGGAAATGTCCATGGTGATGAGCATCAGGGGTTTAGAGAATAAAATTGAACCCTTCTCCTTATCCATTGTAAATCATGGTACCTTGGGATAGAGAATCACCTTTATTAGCCAATTTGTCATCTAGGTCATTTTTTCCCCTAAGGATGTGGAGATAAAAAACATGAGGGGGTAGATTTAGGAGAGAAATCCAATCAAAGAGTTTTTTGCAGTTGATGGATCCTATAGAGTATCTCGATTTCATCTTTAGAATGACTTGATGAGAGTCGCCTATGACAAGAAGTTTCAGAATGGATCCCCAGTCTATCATTTTTATGCCATGAAGGAGTTCCAACCACTCAACTTTATTGTGTGTCTTAACTCCAAGGCCCCATGCAAAGGAGTTCACTATTTTTCTGCCAGGATCGAAAATGATCCCTCCCGTACATGCCTCCCCTATTCCAATATGGATATCTAACAAATAGGCCAAAGTTGCATTAATCATTAATTATGAATTAAAAATTATTTATCCATTATTTACCCATAACTCATTGTTCTATTATTAACTTAAAAGTACATAATCCATTATAACTGAGGCACCAACTATTCCAATGTGGAATCATGTTGTAAATGTTGTAAATTCTAACACATAAGTCATATACAAATAGGAAAAATTTACATTAATTAATTAATTATGAAATAAAAATTGTTTTACCCAAATTTAATCCAAGTGTCAACTATTTGATTTTGTAAAGTATAACACATGAACCATACAAATATGAAAAAGTTGTATTAATTAATTAATTAATTATGAAGTAAAATACCTGCAATTTAACCAATTATTATTAATTTGAAATTATGGCAATTATGGCAAAAATTGCATTGCATTCATTGATTATGAAGTAAGTGATTCTCTTGTGAATATATGTCTTTCTTGTAGATCAAATCAAGGAAAGACTAACTAATACATAAAGATTTAGCTTTCTTGTAACTATTTATGAAAATATATATTTATATTTAAAATGTGAGGATGAGTGAATGAAAATTGAAATTGAAATTCAATATACATTTATCTAAATATATTTTACAATCTAAGTTACCAATTTAAATTTGGATCCAACATATGCTTGGCTTTATAATTTTTTTATAAATTAACTTTTGAAGTCAACATGTGCCATGTGAGCATGACAGATGTGAAACATCTCATCTACGTTGGGATGTAGAAAATGCCTCTACGAACAACAAAAGTTGTTTTGTTGATCCCCCCTCCCAGTACATTTTCTAATTAAAAATAATCTATTTTTACAAGATATCTGATATTATTCCTAGATCCCCCTTTTTATACCCCCCAATCCCTATAAACCCCCCATCCCCCCCCCCCCCCCCGCCCCCGCCCCAGCCAATACATACCATGTATTGACCTTCTTTTTAATAACTAAGAACCCCCAGTTTATGAATGAACATGATAAGAACGTGATAAGATATTAGTCAACAAGGTGAAGCCCCCTTGCCAGAAAGTTCCTTCACTAAGAACGTTTAATGAAAGGTTTTTCCTACTAGAAAGTTACTTTAGTAAAAACTATATATATGATTAGATGCAATGAAAATTCCTCGTGAATGAGTTTATTATTGAAGCTTGGATTCATTTGGAATTCTCCCCATTGAAGATGCAAATGAAAATTGCTTTCATCGATAAAGATATTGTTAATGTGATATTTTGTTATCTACAAATGTTTATTGTTCTCAGATAATCTTGATTTATTTTTTTGTTTATGCTCTAAATTTCTAATTATATAATTAATCTAAATAACAGTTTTATCCCTAATCAGTTTTCTAGTCTTGGCTCTACTCGAAACATTAGCTAGGCAAGGCCCATAGGTTCTGAGCTTTAAATTCATGGCTCTTATACTGATTTTAAAAAGAGGTTGTAGATACATTACTCTTTTACTTATTGCATTTAGATTGTTAGACTATGGCTATTGTTAATATGTTGTTTGGTGAATTTGGTGAAGTATATGGATAATGTTATGAATTCTTGGTAAACTGGATCGTTGAATTTGAATTCTTGGTTTGGTTATGAATTATATTTGTTGTTGTAATGTGTTTGATAGTTTAGATATTTGCAGTTAGGCTAGTATTATCCGTAATCAGTTTGCAAGTCTTATACCTGCTAAAAATCTTAGTTGGGAAAGGCCCATAGGACTTGAACTTTAGATCCATGGCTCTTATACAAAATTTAAGCATATATTTCAATCACTTTACTCTTTTACTTACTGCATTTATATTGTTAAACCATGGATTTAGTTAATATGTTGCTTGGTGGATTTGGTGAAGTATATAAATAATGTTATGAATATCAATAAATTTGATCATTGAATTTGATTTCTTGGTCTAATTATGAATTATATTTGTTGTTGTAATGTGTTTTTGTAGTGTTGTAATGCATCTTGTAGTTATACGATGTAAAAAAAATATGTATTATAAAGAAAATTAATATGTTTTCCCTTTTTCTAGGCCTAAGGTAGTAGGATTTCCCTAAGTGTTACCAACCATCAGATGGATACTCTCTCAATAGAAGAGTAGGAATTCTTACCCAACTTAGAGATTTTGTTAGATTTTATGAAGAGGTTTCCATGAATTTAGGAATAGGTCATCCTTATCCATAAACCAAGAGCTACTATCAAAAAGTTAGGTTGATTGATAATCAAAATCACCTTCATGTTAGGTTGATTGATAATCCATATAGCATGGGGTTAGGTTGAACATCCAACATATTCATGCTTGATAAGGATGAGTATATTCATTGCTTGAGTATAAACATCTTCCTTCTGGTTTTTATCTTCATATTTTGATAGTAGGTTTTGTAGCCAAATTCATTTATGTAATGTTGTTTCCTTCTTGGAAAGGCTTAAGGAACTTTTTGGTTATTTTATGTTTCTTCCCTTTTGGGAAGGGTTATGCCTCTATAGAAGATTGATTTAAATCAACACAATTTTCGCAACCAAGATTCGTTCTTGAATATCAAGTTAATGTGATTGTTTTTCTTTTGAAATTAAAAAATATATAAATCATACTTAGAAGTATATGAATAATGATAAGCTTTTGTTGATTAGAATCAAATGGTGAATGGTACAAATTTGAATGCATGCATGCCAAATTCATATTTTGTTGCATCCCATAATTGAGACCCGATTTTAGGTAACCAAAATTCATATATATTAATGGGTAGGTGAATATATTTCCTCTAATTCTATAGCAAAATAAGTGCCTAGGATTTATTCTATTAGTATATAACATATAACATATAGCATAAATCATCCCTAAGCTAAGCATATAACATCCCTAGGTCAAGCATATAACATCCCTATGGTGGAAAAGGTTCAGTATCTTCAAATTCGATTCAAATTAGAACTGCCGGAACAACCAAAAAAACCTATATGACATAATCCACATTGCTTGTGACTAGGATGAGCATATGTCATCCTTATTGTTGAAGAAGTTTAGTATCTTCATTGTCTGACCTTATTGAGTTTCTTGCAATTGCTTGAACCAAGTTGGTTGAGATGCATAGGGTTGCTTGATCAAATTGATTTGAGCTACCCACATTTTCTTGAGGCCATCTTGTTGCTTGCAGCTAAGGAGGAATCGAGATACCATATTTTTTTTGTAATACCCATGGGTTCAATGGATGCCTTGGATAATCATATATTGGATTCCACCGTGATCTAGTAGGGATAAAGTGGGGAGGTAGAGCCGTCGGAGAGTATTGGAGAATTTGGATGTTAATAAGGTCTCAGAAGAATCATGTATTATATGCAATCTAATCCAATGAGTTGGACACCATCTTGCTGTGCTCGATCCCATTTGCAGCATTGTCCACTTCCTCTATTCTACCTATATCATTTTGAAGTATATGTTGCACCTTTATTTGTTGCCTTTCCTTCCTTGCCATTTTTTTTGCTCTTTTGCTGCCCTTGTTTTCACTCTCTGAATCCTTTACTATTTTCTTTGTTATGCTACAACCATCCTTGTTTCCTTCTTCTCCTTTTCCAAATACTTCTTCCTTTGTTTTACTTTATGAAACTCCTTTTTCTTATGTTCTACCTCTACCAACAGTGTGATGTAGTCATAAGAAGTATGTAACTATGAACTCATTCTTAATTGAAGATGTTAAATTTGTGAACCAATGATCTATAGAAAAATGAGAGAAATTGAGAAGTAGAATTATGCAATGAAATATCAAAGACAATGTACAATGAACAAGTCAAATTTGAGAAAAATATGATAAGAATTGATCAGTTAATTACAACATTAATCTTTATTCATTCCAGCAGTAATACAATGGTGTTACAATATGTTGATGTATTTGTAACTTCGGAATGTATTCACTTGTATATCTTATATTGTACACTGATGTTCCTATTGGGAGAATCATTTGTATTTTATTGTACCCCGATGTTCCTATCGGGAGAGTCATTAATATAATAAAGTCATGTAAAGTGAATGAGGTTAACCCTCCATTGTAAGTTAGGGAAATGGTCCCCACAATTGAGTTGAGGTTAACCCTACTTGTTGATCAGGGGGACAAAGTCCCCACAGTTGAGGGGAACTAGGTTTATTAAAATCTCCTAGAGAAGTTGGCCCTGGTAATTAATTCTCAAGTCGGAAACTAGTATAAATAGAGAGTGGTCCTTTCTATTTTTCACATGCACTCACGCAACTGGGGCGCATGAGTGAGAGAGGAAGTGTTGGCACAAGTGGGAGAGATCAACTGTCGGATATCATCTTTATGTTTTCAGGTTTTACTTTTTCTACTGGTGCTCATTCTATCTCTGAGGAAGTTTTAGGGTTTTCTCCTTTACGGTTTCCCCGAGTAAAATATTTGTGTATATTGTCTCTTGTGATTGATTGTTGTGCATGGCATTCTCTCAGATAATATCATATTGCTTAAATGATAAAAATATAACCTGGTATCAAAGCTAACCTGAGAAGAAGACACTATGCAAATGCAGAAGTTAGGGCTTCTTACTTTTTGGGTCTCTCTCCACAATCCATCAGAAAAAGGAGGCTAGGATAACTCTCCATTGAAGGGCACATCTTTTTGTCGAAGCAGGATTTGATTCTGGGCATTTTCAATTCTTGCTGCAGGGAATTAGGGATTTTTATAGAAGCGGAAATTTTGAGTGAGCTTGGCATATGATTTCTCTCCTCATCAAAATCAAAGTTTAGAGACCAAGGTCAATGTTTTTGGTTGAGTAAAACTTCAAGAAAGTCAAACCCTAGTTTGACCTCAGGCCTGAAAAACCCTAAAATACTAAAAGTGGTAGTTGTGGTACATTCGCTATATCTCGGGATTGAAGAAGTCTCAGGGGATGAAATTTTCACAGACCAAAGATAAAATCCTGACGTGCCACATGTACACATTTAAGCGTCATATTCACTATATTATGGGAGATATGATTCCTCCAAATCAGGGTTCCATCCTATTCCAGGATTCATCCCTAAACAGGACACCTAGGGAGAATTGCTATATCTCGGGATACGAACGTCCAAATTAAATTTCGCAAGATGTTTTGAATAGGGCACGGATGTTAATTTTGGTGGTAAATTTTTTAAACCCTGCGGATGAAATAGGGACATGTGGCACGCTGTACAAGTTCTCTATACTGAATAGTCCTGAAATAAGTCACCTTGGTAAAACTCTCATAAGTCCTAATTGGTGAAACCTATTCTGCTCAAACCTATGGTGTTGAAAATAGGATAGATGAATCTACCTCAGTACTAAATTTAAGACACATAGGAGTATTAATTTCGAATATACCGTAGAAAAAATATCATGCATTTTTTCAGAGGAAATTGGAAAACTAGGGATTCCTGTTCCAAGAGCTTTCCTCCATTGTTTTCAGAAAAGGAGTACATTGGATAGCTCACCTTGAAGAGGCCCATAATTCTATCCAATAAGATCTGAAATATTCCAAGTTTTGGAAATTAGGGTTTCTCTGACAAACCCTAGATCATCCAGCTCCGGAACCAGGACGGACACCTCAAATCGGTAAGATCTAATATTTTGCTATTTATAGTTGAGGTTCTCATTTCAAGATGGCTAATCACACCAGCTTGATGACAAGCTAAATGAAGCTGACAACTTTCAAGCACGGAAGTATATTATTTCACTAGCCCTTGAATAAAATGAATTGGACACCTACATAAGTGGAGAGGTTCTAGTTCTAGAGGGAGATGAGGCTAAAATCCTTACACAAGAAGAACTTGGTCAAGGCCAAGAATATCATTGATGATTCAATCAAGGATCACCTTATACCACAAGTGTCTTCCCTAAATAAACCTAAAGAGATGTTTTATTCCTTGACCAAGCTATTTGAAGGGAAGAACATAAATTGGAAAATGACGTTGAGAAACCAGTTGAAGAATGTGAAGATCCAGAATGCAGAGACCATATAGCCATACTTTACAAGGGTCTCTCAAATCAAAGAACAACTTGAAGCAGTAGAAGAATAAGTGGAGAATGCAGAAGTTGTGATAACCACCTTGAATGGCCTCCCATGATCATGGGATTCATTCATTCGAGGAATGTGTGCCCGAAGGAAGTGATTAATTTCAGCAGACTCTAGGAAGAGCACACACAAGATGAAGCTTGACCCATAATAAGAGAAGAGAAGATGGGAGCAACTAAAGATCAAGCATTCACGATTCAAAGAATATCCCTCAAGCAATGAGGAATATGAAGAAATCAATTCTTGAAGAACCTCTTATCCATCTTAATCATTTGGATAAGAAATAATGTTTTTATGAATGAAGAAGATGATGAAACTGAAAGAAAGAATCTACGAACGAAACAAATAAAGATAAGTATTCAATTGTCATTTCATGATATTTTTTTGTATTCCATTTTTTTATATTGAGTTGATGTATTATGCATGATAGAATGTTTGCATTAATGAAAGTATACTACTAAAATGCATGAGATGAGTAAGTAGCTCATGGTGCTATACAACTCTCCATTTCTACTTATCTAGAATGAAACCTCTTTGCTGACATATTGGATTAGTGCACAATCTCAATGATGTCTTGGTAGAGATGGAAGGAATCTAGAAAGTTTCCGTGAGATATGGATGAATGTTGTATTGGCTAAAATAGTTGCATGATTATATCTTTATGCATAAGAATTTTCCATTGTGAATATGTCTTATGAAATGCTTCCAACCATACAACTGGTGGATTTGACTTGTAGGAAATATCGTGTACAATCACCTACAAGAAAAGAAGGATGAGACTCATTCTGAAGAACAAGTGACAACAGTTCAAGAAATAATCCAAAATGAAGAATAGTATGGTGAGAATTCAAGAGGCCTCAGACACAATGCAGTTATGTAACACTGTTGAGCGACATCATTGATGCAGAACCTTCCAGCTATGAAGAAGAAGCCAAGAAGAAAGGGAAGGAAAGTACCAGTTCAAGAAAAATGATGTCTAGAATGTGGTACCGAGACCTGACGGGAAGTCTGTAGTATATTCCATATGGATCTACACGATCCAGCATGCAGTAGATGGAAACATCGTGGGATATAAGGCAAGATTTGTAGCACGAGGTTTCTCATGGAAAGAAGGCATAGACTACGAAGAGACATTTATAGACACTGGAATTTAAGACACATGACAGGAATATTCATGTGTAAAAATTAAAGAAGGACTTGTACAAGCTCAAAAGACACCCATGGGATAACACATACAAAAGGAGCTTGAAGATCACCTAGAGTGATGAAGATATTAACCTTTGCTACAAGGTTGAAGATGAAATCCTATAGAGGATGACAAGCTCACAGATGGGTGCAAGAAGAATGTTTTCAATATAGAGGATCTTAGTATCTAGTGACCCTAAATGGATACATAGAATATTAGTAGTAGAGGAAGGTACCTGACACTCCAGTACATAATGTTTCAATACATAAATTACAAAAGGCAGAGGGAGGATGATGCTCCACTTCAGAGGGAGTGACTGTAGAATATCCTGAGGTTCGACATGGTACGATAGGATGGAAATATTACTGATGACTCTAGGATTTACTGAGAGTAAAAGGGGTTCCAACATTTACTTCAAAGGTTAAAGGTGGAATACCAGTGATGCTCCTGTTATATGTCGATGACTTGTTCCTGACAGAAAAGTTGAACTCATGAAAGTTGCAAGAAGGACACTTACTATCGAGTTCGAGATGAAGGACTTGGATATGATGCACTACTTTCTAGGCATGGAGGTGTGGCAAAGTGTAGATGGAATCTCCCTGGGACAAGGGAAGTATGCAATAGAGATCCTGAAGAGGTTCAAGATGATGGACTGCAAGGCCATGACCACACCTATGGCATCGAACCTGAAGATATTGAGTAATGCTTCATCAGAGTCGGTTGATGCCATTATGTATCGTCAGATGATTGGGTCAATGATGTACCTGATGAATATGAGACCAGATATTTGCTTTTCTGTGAACACATTATACCAATTCCTGACAGATCCATGTTCACTTGATGGTTGTAAAGCATGTAGTGAGGTACCTGAAGGGTACAGTTGAGTATGGGCTCAAGTATGATACGAATCAAAAGATTAACCTAGAGGGTTATGTGGATTCAGATTGGGCATGTAGTGCCATTGATAGGAAGAGCACTTCGAGGTGTTGCTTCAATATGAGATCAGGTGTGATCTCTTGGTTTAGCAAGAAGGAGTCATGCATGGTGCTGAGAAAATCCAAGAGAGGAGCAGTAAAGCTCCAGTATGTGATCCAGATCAAGATCTCTCGAAAGAGGGAGTCCTATCATAGCTGGTGAGACAGTTTTCCTGAGCATAAATCCTGGCGAAGCTCGTAGGTTTATCAGATGTAATTAGTCATGTAGGTTTTCCTTGGATGTAATTGATCCTGGAGAAGCTCGTAGGTTATCCTTGGACGTAATCAGCCCTAATGTGATTCTATGCTAGAAATGGCCAGAGTGAAGTTTGAGTACTTTAGGGAGAAGCTTGGTGTTCTCCAAATCAAGGTTCCTTCCAAGGGGAAGTGATGATTCTTTGAGCCTTTCTGACATGGTGGTAGGATTGGTTCCTCCCATGGTCAGAAGCAAGTCTTGAGCCTTTCTAACATGGTGGTAGGATTGGTTCCTCCTATGGTCAGATGTAAGTGATGTGCCTTTCTAACATGATGGCAGGATTGGTTCCTCCCATGGTCAGATGTATGGAAGAATTGGTTCCTCCCATGGTCAGATGTAAGTGTTGTACCCTTATGACATGGTGGTAGGATTGGTTCCTCTCATGGTCAGATGTATGTGTTGTGCCCTTCTGACATAGTGTTAGGATTGGTTCCTCCCATGGTCAGAAATAAGTGTTGTGCCCTTCTGACATGGTGGTAGGATTGGTTCCTCTCATGGTCAGATATAAGTGTTGTGACTTTCTGACATGGTGGCAGGATTGATTCCTCCCATGGTCAGATGTAAGTGCTAATACTTTCCCCAAATGTTAGTAGGTGTGTCCTACCATGTTGGCAGATGTAAGTGCAGAGCCCTTCCCCTGATGGTAGTAGGTGTGTCCTACCATGCCAGTGGATGTAAGTGCAGGGACTTTCCCTGGATGGTAGTAGGTGTGTCCTACCATGCCAGTGGATATAAGTGTTGGGTCCATTCCCTAGATGGTAGTAGGTGTGTTCTACCATGCCAATGGATGTAAGTGCTAGAGCCTTTCATAGATGGTAGTAGGTGTGTCCTACCATGCCGATGAATGTAAGTGTTGGAGCCTTTCTCGGATGGTAGTAGGTGTGTCCTACCATACCAATGATATAGGTGTTGTTGATGAATACCTACATGGAGGCTAGGCCTATAACCAGCATGAAAAAGGGTTGGCTCTATAGAGCTTCCTATTCTAATAAGAATTGAGAGATAGCACCATTTGATCGAGATAATGGGAGCAGTGATGATGAAGATGATCCAGTGATGATACAGTGATTATCCAGCTTTTATGATGATCCAGTGATGATCTACCTTTAATTATGGTCCCATGATGATCCAGCTTTGATGATGATCCACTAATGATCTAGCTTTAATGATGATCTAGTGACGAAGACTTGTGCTAGTAAATTGTGTCAAGAGAATACCTTCCTAGTTAAGAAGGAGTGTTGATGTATTTGTAACTTCGGAATGTATTCACTTGTATATCTTATATTGTACCTCTATGTTCCTATCGGGAGAATCATTTGTATTTTATTGTACCCCGATGTTCCTATTGGGAGAGTCATTAATATAATAAAGTCATGTAAAGTTAATGAGGTTAACCCTCCATTGTAAGTTGGGGCAATAGTCCCCACAATTGAGTTGAGGTTAACCCTCCTTGTTGATTAGGGAGCAAAAGTCCCCAAAGTTGAGGGGCACTAGGGTTATTAGACTCTCCTAGAGAAGTCATCCCTTGTAAGTAATTGTCAAGTCGAAAACTAGTATAAATAGAGAGTGAGCTTCTTTATTTTTCACACACACACACTCAACTAGGGCACATGAGTGAGAGAGGAAGTGTCGGCACAAGTGAGAGAGATCAGCTATCGGAGATCATCTTTATGTTTTCGGTTTTTACTTTCGCTACTGGTGCTCATTCTATCTCTAAGGGAGTTGCATGGTTTTGTACTTTATGGTTTCCCTAAGTAAAATCTTTGTTTCTATTTTCTCTTGTGATTGATTGTTGTGCATGTAATTCTCTTAGATAAGATCCCAACATCATATTGCTTAAATGATACAAATATAACACAATAAGTAGGATTTGAATCATGTGCATAGGATTAAAATCTACCAACTAAACCTGACTGGTTGGATAAATCGGTGTGTCTAAATCACTGTCAGATATCACTAGTTTAACTCTAGATGTCTAAATCAATCTACAATCAGTTAAATTGGTGAGGTAGGTGGAAAAAGGTGACACTCCCCATGCAGCCATGAAAAACTAGTTCTAGACTAACTGATATTGATCTAACTGACTGTATCTGGTGGTTGACTCAGCATAACTACTTACCTACCACAACCAATTGATGGAGGATGCTGGTGGCACTCAGAGTGGGATCCTATAATGTACGGATTGGTATTAGAGGCACATAAACTCAAGCATGAACATACAGTAAGTGGAAGTTAGCCTCTATTAGTGTTCGCCACACTCTAGTACAGTAATAATGTCTTTTTAAGTTAGGAAATATGATCAATTAGACTATGTATGGACAAGGGAGGATTAAATAATCCTAACACCCCACCTTAATCCTAACTTGGAAAACTTTGGGCCATGGAAATTAGGATAAAAGTCACCCATATAATATAAAAGAAATAAAATCTTCTTAATAAACTAAGGGAAATGGAGAAAACCTCATGGGAAACCCCCCCTCAAAATAAGCAATAACTCAGGAAAAATGAATCAAGCCTTTACACTGAGAAGGGATTTGAGAAAGACAAATCTCTTTTCTGCGAAGGACTTGGTGAGTATATCTGCGATTTGCTCCTATGTAGGGAAGTAATGCAGTGTGATAGTTTTGTCATGCACTAGTTCCCGAATACAATGCATGTGAACCTCAATGTGCATCGTTCACTACTTCTGGACTGGATCACTGGATATCTTTATGGTAATTTGTTTGTCACAATAGATTTCCACTGAAGGTGATGGCCTCAAAGACCAACTAGATCCAAGACTTCAAATTACAGGATGAATTCCTGATTGAAATCTTCTTTCTGCAACTTTAACTCAGGTTCTCTGCAATTTCATCATTCCGCAAGATGTTTCCCACAACTTATTTCCCACAATCTCCACCTTTCCGCAAACGTCGTTCGACAATACGTTTCACACAACTCCTTTTCCGCAACACTGTGGGTTGTGGGATGCGGCTTTGCAACTTTTTAAATTGAACTTCCACAACTAATTGTGACCACAACGATCTATCCCTCATGCAGGTTGCAGAACTTGACTTATCGTACTTAAGTTCCCATAATTTCAATGTTCCCAATTTCTGTAATTTCGAGGTATTCTGCACCGTCGATTAGTGCGGATTAGTTCTCAGTCATTGATATGTCTCCTGATGCGGAATAGATTGTAAATGTTGATTACCATCGCGATATTTCTTTGACGTTCAATCTTCTCTAAGCTCTTTTTTCATAGCTCGCCAAATTGATCACTGAAAGGATCAATTTCTTTGCAATTCGGAAACTAAAGAATTTATACACTGATTTATATGGAGTGAACGTAAAATGAATTCATATCTCTACAAATTTACATAAAACTAGGAATCCATCAAAACACACACATAATGTAATCCTCTATTCTTTATTGAACTTGATCAGAATTTCAAACACAGAGAATTCAACTCATTCACTCCTTCTATGCACACTCCTTATTCTCTCATCTTTCACTCCTTATATATCTAGAACTATTACACTCAAATTAATTTATAACATTCAGAAAACTTGTCAGATCCGACTAAGTTGGACCTAAGAACATAATAAAATAAAACCCTATCGACAAAGATCAATCCTTGAAAAATCCACACAAGGATCAAGGAGAACAAAGGAAAAAATGCCACTTATTACAAATTTAAAACTAAGTCTATCTACTTGTCATCAAACCCTATCGATACAGATCTTGATTACAAGGAAAGATGAATCACTGAGTCAATGAACTTCGAGCTGGATGCGAAGTTGATTCATCAGTCAAAGAACTTCGAGCTGGATGCTCCTGCATCAGAAGGTGAAGTAAAAATCTCAAATTCTATCAATATGTCAAGCATCCAAACTGCCTGAATAACTACATTACAACCACCCTATACTCTGCTTCTATTGAAGAGAGCGCAAGTGTTGATTGCTTTTTACTAGACCAACAAATTAGCCCAAATCCTAACATAAACACAAATACTTAAGTGGATTTTTTATCATTCACATCTCCAGCCCAGTATGAATCTATGAAGCCAATGAGATCTAGTTTTGCACCAGCTGTATAATGGATCCCATAATCTCGAGTACCTTGCACATAGTGCAAGATACGCTTTGCTTCCTTCCAGTGCAGCTCATGTGGCTTTTGCATGTATCTGGAAACAACACTCACATCATAGGATATGTTTTTTATCGAATGTGTGAGATATAGAAGGCTCCCAACGAGCTGTCTAAAAAGAGTGTTGTCTACCAATGGTGTAGGGCCACCTTCTTCTAGTCTGATGCCAGATAGGAAGGGAAAAGGGGTTTATTTATAGTTTTCCATGTGGAATCTTATAAGAAAATATGATGAGTATTTGGAGTGTGAGATCATGATTCTCGAAGTATTTTGACTTACTTCGAGACCAATGAACTATATTACCAGTCCTAGATCAGTCATAGCGAGTTATTTATTCAAAGTTGACTTGATGCTTCTCAATTCAGCAGCAGAGCTACTAGTAATGAGAAATTAATCCACATAAAGCACAATCAATAGCAAGGATCCCTCTTTCTTTTGAATGTAAACATTGCAATAAGATTTGCATCTTTCAAATCTCTGTGACATGAGGAAGGAACCCATTTTGGAATACCATGCCCTTGGGGCTTGTTTGAGCCCATAGAGATATTTCCTCAGTTTTCAAACTAATGAAGATCCTCAATGTATCCCTCGGGTTGTTTCATGTAAATATCCTCTTTCAAGTCACCATGGAGGAAGGAAATTTTAACATCATGATGTGATGTACCTCCCACCATTTTGAAGATGCAAGTACCAAGACAAGTCTGATGGAATCCATTCTTTCTACTGGAGAAAATATATCATTATAGCCCAAACCTTGAACTTGTGAGTATCCTTTAGACACCAACCGATCCTTATACTCGTTTGTGGTTCCATCAGATCCTATCTTGGTCTTGTAGACCCATTTTCAATTAACATGTTTCCTCCCTAGAGGCAAGGAGACAAGATCCCAAGTTTGTTGTCTTGTAACAAATCAAATTCCTCATCTATAGCTACTTTCCATCTTGGATCATGGAAATCCTCTTTAAATGTTTGAGGATTTGATCCCATCATCATGAAGCACCTCTAAGAGAGAAGTGGATATGTTCGGGATAGTACAACATACTCTTTCTAATACTGGGACCGTGTTCTTCTTCTATCATTTCTATCCCCAACAACATCCCCAACTGATTTAATGATCTTATGGTCCCATTTAGGCTATTGATATGGAATAGATGCTGGATCCAGATCTAGATCCTCTTGAGGTGTAAACTCAATATCGAGATCATGCTAATCTTCCTCCTCATCTAAATCTGAATCTGTAATATTAGACACTAAATTTGTTTCTGCAAATGGAAGTAAAGGAGTTTCAATACCTTTATTTGCTTTGAATGAAAGTTGTGTTTGTACTGGATCTGAGTATGGAATGAAGTGTGAGAATGCATATGATTTGGAGGCATGGATTGCAACACCTTTCACTATAATCTTCCCAAGTAAGATATATTTGATGTCTACTAAGTCAGGACCAAATACCACTTTCTTTGGTGAGCCAGTGTGAGTCATCTGATATACATACAATAAATTTGTTGCAAGAGAGGGAACATAGAGTACATTTATGAACTCTCTATGCTGGATTTTAATAGAACCTATTCATGTTGTTGGTATTTGAGAGTCATCACCCATATGAATTCTAGGTATTCTTGAGAGGTTGAGAGTGGTGAAGGATTCCTGGAGGAAACCATGTGGTTCTATGCTCGATAATCTACCAAGTAATCCTTTGACCGATTGAGGCCTGCCTTCAAGGCATGGCACCTCTCATGGTATTCTGTGTGTTGTTCAGATTCAGACTTCTTTGCTCTCTATGGGAGAGCAATATTGTTCTTTTCAATGAGTGTCGACGGTTGGTCGATTGTCTTATTCATGCACTGGCTCTCTAGATGAAAGCCTCTCATACATTATCGACACTTACTCTTCTCAAATTTCTTCTTTTTCCTAGAATTCAAGGCTCCATCGAAATATTTCTGATTCTCCTTTGGATTCGAATCAATGTTTTGGGTCTCCTTCCCTTTGTGCTTCCCTATTGCTTGTGCATTGTTTGAGTCTGTCACTAAGAGTGCTTGATTCTTTGAGGTTTTAATCACTCCCATTTGAACCAATTTATATTGCTCTAGTATTAAGGACTCAACAAAAGAATCTAGAGAAGGCATATTCCAATTAGGGATGGAATCTCTTCCCAAATGGAATGTGGAGACAAATACTAATTACTCTGATCCAAGCTTGCTCAATACTACTAGAACCAGTAGCTCATATTTCCTCTCTATTCCACATTGTTTACATTACAGTACTAGTGACTTTTATTTTGTGAATAATTGTTGAATATATTCGAAAATGATGGGCTGTAATGTAATGAGCACATTCTCCAATATGTTCCCTCAAAGTTCATTTTGTTTTCCAAACAAATATTCAATATTCTCCCAAGCTTCCTTCGGAGTCCTTAATCCCTCAAGGTGGACAAAATATCTCGGGAGATATGAGTGCACATTAAGCTGAAGGCCTCATCAAGATGATTGAAAGATTTGTTCTTCTCAACATGCTTTTGGGGCTCATTTTCTCTACCCATCATCATCCTAAACAGGCCAAGATTGCATATGGATACCTGTATATCTTCCGTCTAATCAAAATAGTTGAAGGGTGTAACAATTCGAGGTACGAGAGCTAAAGAATCCATCTTTCAGTATGCTAAATAGTCAATTCCTCAAGAAGCTACGTAGGTACCTGCAAGTAACACTAAAAAAACAATTCAATTCCCAATCATATGTCATTAAATCCTTTCCACCTCAACATGTGCACTTTCTCAGAGTCTGTCACACCTACAGAGACTTCTCTGGATGAATCTAGAGTTAGAAAGGAAAACATTATAGGATTTATGTGGAAACTCGGCTACTTCTGGTGCACAATGGAGATCAGACAAGACTTGCTGCTAGCCTAAAGAAGGCTCTAATACCATGTTAAATTTGTGAACCATTGATCTACAGGAAAATGAGAGAAATTGAGAAGTAGAATTATGCAGTGGAATATCAAAGACAATGTACATTGAACAAGAAAAATTTGAGACAAATATGATAAGAATTGATCATTTAATTACAACACTAATATTTATTCATTCCAGCAGTAATACAATGGTGTTCTAATAAGTAGGATTCGAATCATGTGGATAGGATTCAAATATCCAACTAAACCTTACTGACTGGCTAACTCAATGCATCTATATCACCATCGGAGCTCACTAATATAAATCTAAATGTCTAAATCAATCTACAATCAGTTAAGCTGATGCGGCATGTGGAAAAAGGCGCCACTCCCCATGCAACCATGCAAAACTGACGCTAGACTAACTGAGAGTGATCTAACGGATTCTAACTGGAGGTTGACTCAACATAAATACTTACCTACCACAACCAACTGATGGAGGTTGTTGGTGGCACTCAGAGTGGGCTCCTATAATGTAGGGATTGTTCTTAGAGGCACATGAATGCATGCATGAACATGTAGTAAATGGAAGTTAACCTCTATGTGTGTTCTCCACACTCTAGTACAGTAATAATGTCTCCCTAAGTTAGGAAAGATGATTAATTAGACTATATATGGACAAGGGAGGATTAAATAATCCTAATAGAAGATGGTACGCTACTATTATCAATATTCGAGTTGCCACTCTCTCCATGGAAACTTCAAAAATCGGACAAGTGATGGTGAGATACTTGGTTCATTGTTAAGATCATTTGGGGTAGTGCTCCATCTACATTCCCTTCCAGTGCTTCAATCTATAAATCCTACTCTTCAACAACCCCAACATCCACTTAATAATGGAAAATTTTGTTGTTCAATATTGTTGGAATCGAAGGCATGTTGAGGCTTTCATCATTTGTGTTAGTGACAATGTTTCTATTCATATTCATCATGGCTTATATTAGCCACTCAAGGGGCGATAGTTGGCTTTGCAATGTCAGTTCCTCATTGTTTTGTTAACTTTTCATATGCTTAGCTAAGACATTAGTACTTCATTTCATTTTCATAACAAAAGCATATAAATAGGATCAATGAAAGATAGACAAGCATAACCATACAAAAGGAACACAAAGATTTATCCTGGGAAAACCCTAAAGAGAAAAACCCAGCAAAAGCTTCCTCAATATAGATGCCCCAAAAGGATAAAAGATAAAAGATAAAACCAACAAGGAGATCAAAGCCTGATCCTCCTCCTTCTCCGGCTACTTCTCTTCTCCACTAATGCGCTACACAAGTGAGAGTGTGTGTTACAAATGAGGAGCACTACACCTCTATTTTATTCATCCGTTCACTTAAGTTAACTCATCTATCATGTAGGTTCGAGTTAATCATGTAGGCTCAAGTAACCACACTGGGGTGCTAATGACCCACCTTTACAATTAGAGGGGACTGCCTCATGAATCTTATTAGTTCTTTCGATTAGGAGCATCGGGGTACAAATTAATACAAGTGGTTCTCCCAGTAGGACCATCGTGGACCACAAAGAAATACATATATAATATTCTTCGAAGTTACAAAATTTCAATACTCCTCCTTAAAGAGAAGGGTATTCTATAACAACATCAACAACAACAATAATAGGAGAGAGATAGAGGACATCATCAACATCATCAGGGTGATACATCTATAAATCATTGGAAGCTTTTCAACATCATGTAGTCTTCATCTTCAATCTTTAGTCTTCCACATCATCAATACTTTGACCACTTCGATCAGCAACATCTTCAGCATCTTAATTCTTTAATCAACAACATCTTCAACACTTTGACCTTTCGATCAGCAACATCTTCAGCACTTTGACCTTTCTATTAGCAACATCATCTTCAACACTTCGACCTTTTGATCAGCAACATCTTCTTCGGCACTTTGGCCTTTCGATCAACAACAAGTTCTTCAACACTTTGGCATTTCGATCAGCAACAACATCATCATCATACTATGATATTTCGATCAAAAACATCATCATCAAAACATCATCAAAACATCAACATCATCATCATCATACTCTGATCTTTCAATCAGAATCATCATTATCATCAGCCTCTGATCTTTCGATCAGAAACATCATCAACCGAACATCATCATACTCTAACATCAACTCATCATCATATTTCAATCTTTCGATTAGTACGTCATCATTACCATACTTTGATAATACGGAATCATCATCATCGGGATCTCATCATCATCACATTCTGATCTTTCGATCAGAAACATCATCATCATCATTGCATTCTAATCTTTCGATTAGAAAACATCATCAGCAGCAGCAGCATCATAATCATAAGCAACTTCTGATCTTCCGATTAGAAAACATCATCATCATCATATTCTGATCTTTCGATCAGAGAACATCATCATCAGCAACTTCTGATCTTTCGATCAGAGAAACATCATCATCATCATATTCTGATCTTTCGATCAGAGAACATCATCATCGTCAGCAACAACATCATCATCATATTCTAATCTTTCAATCAGAGAACATCATCATCATCAGCAACTTCTGATCTTTTGATCAGAGAAACATCATCATCATCATATTCTGATCTTTCGATCAGAGAACATCATCATCATATTTTGATCTTTTAATCAGAGAACATCATCATCAACAACAACTTCTGATCTTTGGATTAGAGAACATCATCATCAGCAGCAACATCTGATCTTTCATCATCTTCACACTCTGATCTTTCGATCAGAAACATCATCATCATCATCACACTTTGATCTTTCGATCAGGAAACATCATCATCATTAGCAGTAGCCCACTGTACAAAGACAAATAAGTCTTTGGATCTCTTTTGGATTCAAAATCCAAGGATGATGCAATCCTATCACATTCTCGACAACCGAGGTCCCTGAATTTGTTCTGAACTGAGGTTCAAGGATGATGCAATCCTGCCACATTCTCGATGACTGAAGTTACATTGGATCCGTTCTGAACTGAAGTTCAAGGATGTTACAATTCTGCCACATTCTCAATGACCGAAGTTACACCGGATCCGTTCTGAACCAAAGTTCAAGGATGATACAATCCTACCACATTCTCGATGACCGAAGTTACACCAGATCCGTTCTGAACCAAAGTTCAAGGATGATACAATCCTGCCACATTCTCGATGACCGAGGTTACACCGGATCCATTATGAACCGAAGTTCAAGGATGATACAATCCTACCACATTCTCGATGACCGAAGTTACACCAGATCCATTCTGAACTGAAGTTCAAGGATGATACAATCCTGCCACATTCTTGATGACCGAAGTTACACCAGATCTGTTCTGAACTGAAGTTCAAGGATGATACAATCCTGCCACATTCTTGATGACCAAAGTTACACCGGATCTGTTTTGAACTGAATTTCAAGGATGATACAATCCTACCACATTCTCAATGACCGAAGTTACACCGTATCCATTCTGAACCGAAGTTCAAGGATGATACAATCCTGCCACATTCTCGATGACCGAAGTTACACTAGATCCGTTCTGAACCGAAGTTCAAGGATGATACAATCCTACCACATTCTCGATGACCTAAGTCACCGGATCACTTCTGGACATATGTCCCAGGATGATACAATCCCTCTTCATTCTCGAAGAACGAGGTCTACGGATCACTTTAGGGCAAGTGCCTAGGGATGATACAATCCCACTTCATTCTCAAAGACCGAGGTCTCCGGATCACTTCTGGACATATGTCCCAAGATGATACAATCCCTCTTCATTCTCGAAGACTGAGGTCTCTGGATCACTTTAGGGCAAGTGTCTAAGGATGATACAATCACACTGCAACATCACTAATCCCCCTTTCGGGGAAGGTCTTTCTGAACCATACGAAGCTTGTCTCAAAAGTGTTTGAACTTTACCCGAGACAAAGGATTTATCAGCGCATCATCATCTAAACCATATTCATCTACATCTTCAGTATGTGAATACTGAACTATCACCATCTGTATCTCCAGTATGTGAGTACTGAAAGCATCATCAGGTCACCATCATCTGCATCTACAGTATGTAAATACTGAAACATCATCTATATCTTCAGTATGAGAATACTGAAATCATCATCATCTATATATTCAGTATAGAAATACTGAATCACCATCATCTGTATCTACAGTATGTAAATACTGAAACATCATCATCTGCATCTTTATCTTGAATGTAGAAATGTCGTATTTCTGTGTGTTACGACGGAACACGGGTTTCTCTGTTATCACAACTCTCGTTATCACATAGAATCAATGTAGTATCCATATTCAATTCAAAGAGACCTGATATCAACTTCCGAAGTCATATGGCTTCACAACTTAGCAGAGCAATCTGCTATGTATTCTGCTTCAGCCATGCTATGAGAAACACTGGGTTGTTTCTTGATAAACCATGAACTCATAGTAGACCCCAAACAAAATCATCTACCTAATGTGCTTTTCTTGTCTGAGAAAATTCCAGCCCAATTTGCATCTGTGTAGCCATACAATCTATACTCATGGCTACCATCATAATATAAACCAAAGTCTATAGTCCCTTTCAGATATGTCATCACATGTTTTGCAATTACTAGGTGAACCCATCTTGGTTGAACAAGATATTGACTTAAGGTGTTCACAGCAAAACAAATGTCTGGTCTAGTATTTTTTAAGTACATCAATGACCCAATGATCTATCTGTAATGAGTCATATCCACTAACTCTAATGAGTCATCATCTAACAGCTTCAGGTTGGAGTCAATGGGTGTGTCCATGACTTTGCATTCCAACATATTAAATCTCTTCAATATCTCTACTGCATACTTTCCCTGGTTGAGAAATTTTTCTTCTGAACTTTGCCATACTTCCAGACCTAGGAAATAATGCATTAACCCAAGGTCTTTCATCTCAAATTCTTCTGCTAGTTTCTTCTTGCTTTCCATGACCTGTTTCTCATTTCTTGTCAAGGATAAGTCATCGACATATAATAATAGGATGACAAGTTCATCTTCTACAACCTTGAGATAAAGGTTAGGATCAGCTTTACTTTTGGTAAAGCCCATGCTCAACAAGAAACCATCTATTCTTTCATACCAAGCTCGAGGAGCTTGTTTAAGACCATATAATGCCTTCCTCAACTTGCAGACGTGAGTATGTCTATCTTCAACTTCAAATCCTTGTGGTTGTTCCATGTATACTTCTTCTTTGATCACACCATTTAGAAAAGTTGTTTTCACATCCATCTGGTGTAATTCCCACTTCATCATGAATGCAAGTGCCATGGTAGCTCTAATTGAAGTATACCATGCTACTGGGGAAAATGTCTCTTCATAATCAATTCCCTCTTTCTAAGAGAAACCTCTGGCCAGAAATCTTGCTTTATACTTCTCAATACTTCCGTCAGCTGCATGCTTTATTTTGCATATTCATTTGGAGGATACTATACTCTTTCCTTCTGGGTTTGGAACTGTATCCCAAACATCATTCTAGTATCATAACATCTTCCATGATTCCTTCTTGTCGGGTCATCAACATATCCTAGTATTCTGCATTAAACCTTGAAGGTTGGAACTCTCTTTACTCTTGGTAAAGTATCTATCCAGTAGGAAGTTGTCCATCATGTCGTACCATGTCAAACTTAGATATCTTCTGTAGTCACTCCCCCTGAAGTGGAGTATCATCTTCCCTCTTCATTCTGTACAGGTGGCTCTATGCTTAATATATACTTGTCAATAGAGTATGTCATGTCATAGTCTATTCTTTCTGAGACAAATCATGAACCTTTGCTTTGTACACTTGTTCTTGTAGATCCATATGGAAGATACTACGTACTTCCCTTTATGTCTCGAAATCATATCGTATACATCATTCCCCATGATCAACTGTTATTCTTTGATCATAGCATTATTTTCTTCAGCTTGAGTTATCTCTTATACCCATGGTGGTATTCATCCTTCGAGGTGGATCTACTGCTCTCTGAAGCTCTTTCTTTCGTCATGGTCTCTCTGACCTTGGGAGCTTCAGATTCAAATGTTTATTGAATTGTCATCACTTGTTCTTCGGAACAAGTCTCATCCTTGTTTTCTTTTAGGAATTTGTTCAGGACCTTTCCTACAATTCAAATGCACCAATTGCATGATTAGAACTATTTCATAAAACATATGCATAATGACAAATTCTTATGCATCATGCAACTATTTAGCCAATACAACATTCATCCATATCTCATGGAAACTTTCTAGATGACATCATTGATATTGTGCATTAATCCAATATGTCATGTAAAGAGGTTTCATTCTAGATAAGTAGCAATGGAGAGATGTATAGCACCATGAGCTACTTATCGATCACATGCATATTAGTAGTATACAGTCATTAATTCAAACAATCTATCATGCATAACACATCAACTGAATATGCATAACAAAACAATATCATTAAATGAAAATTGAATACTTATCTTTTGTTTGTTTTGTGGGTAGACTCCTTCTTGATCATTCTCCTTCATCATCTTCTTCATTCATGAAATCATCATTTCTTATCCAAATGATAAGATGGATAAGAGGTTCTTCAAGAATTGACTTCTTCATATTCCTCATCGCTTGAGGGATCTTCTTTGAATGGTGAGAGCTTGATCTTCAATTTGCTCCCATCTTTCCTCTTCTCTTCTTATGAGACGAGCTTCTTCTTCTTCCCAAAGTCAACTGAAAGTAATCACTTCCTTCTGGAACACATTCCCCGCATGAATGAATCCCATGATCATGGGAGGCCATTCAAGGTGGTTATCACCACTTCTGCATTCTCTGCTTCTTCTTCTACCCCTTCAAGATGTTATGCATTATGGATCTTCACATTCTTCAACTATTTTCTCAAATCCATCTTCTGAATTATGTTCTTATCTTCAAATAGCTTAATCAAGGAATCAAATATATTTGGTGTCTTTAGGGAAGACACTTGTGGTACAAGTTGATCTGTGATTGAATCAACGGTGATCTTCTTGGCCTTGATCAAGTTCTTCTTGTGTAAGGATTTGAGGCTCATCTCCCTCTAGAACAGGAACCTCTCTACTCATGTAGGTGTCCAATTCATTTTATTTAGAGGGATCAAATACTTTCATGCTTGGAATTTTTCAACTTCACCAAGCTTATCATCAAGCTGATGTGATAGATCATTTTGAAATGAGAACCTCAAATGCAAATAGCAAAATATTAGATCTTACCGATTTGAGGTGTCCATCCTGCTTCCAGAGCTGGCTGATCTAGGGTTTGTCAGAGAAACCATAATTTTCAAAACTTGGAATATTTCAGATATTATTGGATAGAAAAATAGATCTCTTCAAATGGAGCTGTCCAATGTACTCCTTTTCTGAAAACAGTGGAGGGAAGCTCCCGAAACAGGAAGCCCTAGTTTTCCAATTTCTTCTGCAGAAATGCCTGTTACTATTTCTATGGTATCTCTGACGTTACTACTCCTCTGTGTCTGCACTTTTGGATTGAGGTAACCTTGCATGTCCCTGATCCAACACCATAGGTTTCATCAGAATTTGTTTCACCAATTTGGATTTATGATCATTTTCCCAGGGTGACCTGTTACAGGACTGTTCAGAATAGTGAAGTTGTATGGAATGCCACATGTCACTGGTTCATCTTCCGGTTCTGAAATTTGGACCACAACAATTACAGTATGTTATATTTCTGGAACACCTCCAGGAATTCAATTTGGACCTCTGTATCCCAATCTATAGCAATGTTCCCTAGGTGTCCTGTTCAGGGATGAATTTTGGAAGAGGCTGGAACCCTAACTTGGAGGGATCATATCTCCTATAATATAGAGAATATGAAGCTGAATTTTGGATACAGTGTTTATCAGGATTATATCTTCGGTCGCTGCAATTTTAAGCTCCTAAACCTTCACAAATATTGGGATATAGCGAATATACCAAAACTTAGCAGTTTTAGTATTTAGGGTTTTTCTAGCTCCAGGTCAAACTAGGGTTTGACTTTCCCAGAGTTTCAACCAACCAAAAATCTTGATCCAGGTCTCTAAAATTCGATTTTGATGAGGAGAGAAATCCTATGTTGGGCTCACTCAAAAATTCCTCTTCTGCAAGAAGCCCTAATTTCCCACACCGAAAACTGAAAATGCTCGGAATCGAATTTCGCTTCGATAGAAAGATGCGCCCTTCAATGGAGAGTCAGCCTAGCCTTCTTTTGCTGATTGATTGTGGAGAGAGAACCAAAAAGTAAGAAGCCCTATATTCTATAGCTGCACAATGTCTTCTTTTCATGGTGGCTCTGATACCATGTTAACTTTTCATATGCTTAGCTAAGACATCAGTACTTCATTTCATTTTCATAACAAAAGCATATAAACAGGATCACTGAAAGATAAACAAGCACAACCATACAAAAGGAACACAAATATTTATCCTGGGAAAATCCTAAAGGGAAAACCCCAGCAAAAGATTCCTCAATATAGATGCCCCAAAACGATAAAAGATAAAAGATAAAACCAGCAAGGAGATCAAAGCCTGATCCTCCTCCTTCTCCAACTACTTCTCTTCTCCACTAATGCGCTACACAAGTGAGAGTGTGTGTTACAAATGAGAAGCACTACACCTCTATTTATATTCATCCATTCACTTAAGTTAAATCATCTGTCATGTAGGCTCAAGTTAATCATGTAGGCTCGAGTTACACATGTAGGCTCAAGTAACCACACTCGGGAGCTAATGACCCACCTTTACAATTAGAGGGGATTGCCTCATGACTCTTATTAGTTCCTCTGATTAGGAGCATCGGGGTACAAATTAATACAAGTGGTTCTCCTGGTAGGACCATCAGGGACCACAAATAAATACATATAGAATATTCTTTGAACTTACAAAATTTCAACATGTTTGATCCTAGTTCCTAACTTCCTTCAATGACATTCAGATCTGATGGATGGATTGGCAATGCCAATTCCTCTTTGTTTGATCCTAGTGTCTGTCCACCTTCAATGGTATTCATATCAGCAGTTTCATTATGAATGTTCCCAACAATTTCTTTAACTTCCATGTTCTCTTCAATAGGTTCATTGTCATACTAAGTATCACTTACCTCTTTGTCATCATCGCCCAATGGTTGGAAATTCCCTTGAGAGAGGGACAACATGTTGTCTGCAGTACGTGCATCATCTTAGCCATGTAGATCAAAGGATTGGCTATAACTAGTATCATGTAGAAGAGCATCATAGTCTAATGTCCAAATTCATATCTACCTAATTATATCCTTGATGTTTAAGGGGGTGAGAGCCCTTTTGAAATATTTGCTTGCAAGTTCATCCAACTCAAGTATTTTACCTCAATCCCTGGGCTCTTTTCCATCCATTCTGATCTCTCAAACATGAAGTAAATCTCAAAAGGCCCAAACACACTCACATCAATAGGTTGCAGCTTATGAGTGGTATGTGTAGGTAAAGTCAACAAGTCAATTCCTATCATGTTTTCCTCCTCAATGGTTTATATAGGTAGGTGGCTTCCATGACCATCAAAAATCAATAATTGTTTGTTTCGAGGTGAGATAGCACCAGGTATAGACGCAACAAAGTGAGAAAACCAATTCAAAAAAAATTATTTGAACATCCATGCCTGGGCATGTGCAACCATGCATTCCCCTAGTTCACAATTATGAATATAGTTTCTAGCTGATTATTTCCCTTGAATAAATATAATCCAGGGATTAATGCACCTGTTGCATTTACACATCACAGAATTGTTATACACTCCTTTCTCTTAGGAAACCTTTTAGGCACATCCATGCCGCCTCTCTTGGAAATCACCGACATGTTGCAATTCCTTCCTGCATGTAACCTTATTTTATTATAGTTCAAGATGTGGAATGGAATGTATGAATGTTTTTCATATATGCTAGATAGAGTGTCATAGAACCTCAACACAACTGTAGGGTGCATATTTAAAGCTCTTTCTCTATCAATCCCCTCTGTTGTTCATAGTGACAAGCTATGGATGTCATTGTTTATATCTTTCCCACCATGATTTCTTGGGGAATCCATCTCTGAATGGATTTAGCCTCTCTTAACCGTTTTGAGCAATGGTAAATTTTAATTGAATCGGATCCATACCATGGCTCGATTAAGCCATTTATTTTCACCAAACAACCACCTCTTCCTCTTCTTATTGAGTCAACACTGTAAGGGTCCTTTTCCTCTTTTTATGAGTGAGGACATTTATCCAATAATGCATGGATGTGGGTGCAATCCCATGTTTTTTGGAAGCTTCTCTAACATAATAACCATTGAATTATACATAAATTATTGCATCCAACATATCCTCTTCTATCCATCCTCTAATGGAACTAATATTCTTGGTTTGAGTTGGTCCTTGAACTATGGTTGATGGTGGAACAACACTAGCATCCTATGCCTCATTTTCCTCTTCAACATCCCTAGTATCATTGTTGTTAGAAATTTTCTAGCCTGTGTTCGCATCTGACTCGATGCAATGTAGTTGGACACCCCTAGCGCCTTGCTTCCTTGCCCTCATTGAACAAGCATTCGATTTCGGTTTATCCATGCTTGCAGACACCTATAGAATAATACCATAACCTATTCAACCTTAGATATATTGTATGTTTCCTTGTCATTCTATGTAGCTTGATTTGAGGACTTTGTATTGAAATGCATAGAAGAGACAACAAATAAAGAATCTTCTAGGAGTGTGTTTTGGTGATTCTTGTTTGTGTTGTCTACTATGGACTCAATTTTCTATCTTCTAGGAGAGTGTTGTCTACTAAGGAATTGATTTTATTTTGGGGTAGGCTAATGTCAATGGAAACCTATATGTTTGATTGTGAAGTTCATCTTATAGTGAATGGAAGCCTTCCTTTTTAATTATCAAGGGTAGCCTATAGTGAAAGGAAGCTTTTGTGTTTGATTTGGAAGGGAATCCCTCTTGTTTGATTTGGAAGGGAGGCCTAGACTCAATGAAAGCATATATTACTAGGTTATGTCAGCAGATATGAGTTGAAGTAGCCCGCAATATATGTTAGGTGTTTATATGAATATCATGTTTTGTTAATGGTTAGTCATATTGCATAATAAATAAACAATTCACTTCATTCACGTGCATTTCCTTGTGTTTAAATAGATTTTTACATAGAGGCATAACAATCCAAAATTCATTTCATAACAGTCATCGAACATATTTATGTTAGCAACATGTAGCATATAGTCATAGAACACATACATACAGTCATAGGAAATAAAGAATAGAACATATCGGCGGATTGTTGATAGTGTTGATCAACTTAATGAACTTATGAAATGCAACAAGTGTAGAATGTAGAATGGTTTATGCTTCTTTAAAGTTTTCTCCCATTGACTTTGACTAGTGAATTCAATTGGCATGGATCACAAACTTTTAAATTTAAATGAGTACCGTTAGGATTGAAGTTGGGGTGATTCAATGGCTAGACAAATAGGTTTTGTTGATCCCTATTCTTCTAAACTTGCTTATGGTTTATTTGATTTATTTAATTGGTTTGGTGACATTTATTGCATTTGTAGTGTTGAATTGGGTGTGATCTGATGGCTTGAAAAGAGCCAGTGATGATTTGTGTTGATTCCTGTGATGTTGAGAATGTTCATGGATTTTTTATGGTTGATTTGATTATGTAAATTGGTTTGGTGTCATTTGTTGCAGTTAGAGGGTTGAGTGGTTGAAAATGCATGCATGTAAATCTACCCATACCTCGTCCTCTAGTGTACAAATATGTATGGGAGCTGGTTTATGTGGGCTCACTAATGCATGGGTATCCTTCAGTGGAGATTCATTGGGTTTGAAGTGATAGGAAATATGTACTTGTGAACTGAGCAATATTGGAAGTCTTAAGGTTTGGTTAGATGTTTATATCAGATAATGTTTGGATGTGTCAGGGACAGGATGAATTTTAAATATGGGCGTCAATTATGTACATTTACCATTAATATGACTCTTTATGAACAACTATAGATCTAGTCATCTTATATATATATATATAGATAGATAGATAGATAGATAGATATCGGAGGAAAAAATGTTTTATTCATTGAATAAACATGAACTGCTCTATTAAGCTTACATAAAGTTCTGCCACTCAAGCGTCTTACATACATATGAAAACTTGTTGTTCATTGGAGCTTAGAAAAACAATCCATCCATCTAATGTCCTCTTTTGTTTTGTCTTCTTTTGAACATGTATTTTTCCTCTATATTCAGCTTCTCACCTCCTATGGTTCTCAAATTAGATTGTTTCGTAGGAAAGGTTAGAATGCCCATTTGAGATTTATTCTATCTTGATCACCCTTGGTTGAAATGCTAGAGCTTTTTTGGATAGAGTATATGCTTCTGTATTCAGTTCTCTATAAATGTGTGAGAAAGTTGTCAACCCAAACTAATATTTTAACTTTTGAATTCTGGCTAATAGATACTATATCTGTGGTGCATTGATAAGGTTTTTTCTATTAGCCCAATCTATTACCATTTTTTAGTAACCAAATATATAAATGCTCTGTAATGCCTATCTTTGGCAATTTTAAAAAATGCCCATAAAGCTACTAGCTCAGCTTTGTTGTTGGTTGCTTGTCCAATAACATATTTAATGCAGTTTTTTTTTCTACTAATAAATTTATGATCGCTCCAGCTCCTCCAAGTGGAGGCTCTCCTTGACTCACTCCATCAAAAAAGGAACATGGAAAGTCCAATTTTATGAGTCATGATTGGTGCTGTGAAGATTATTTTCTTGCTTGGAGTTTATTTGATTTTATGTTCCTGAATATTTTTCATCAACAAAGTAGTGGTAACCTCACTTGGTACCCACCTATTCTGGAAGATTGATCTATTATAGGCCTCCCAAATGTTGTATACAAAAAGAATTGGAAAGGCTTCATAGCAACATACTACTTCATCATGCCACCATGCATGAGCACGTTGTTCCAGTGTAGCATCAGATCTTACATGTGTTATGTTATTTGTGAGCTTCTGCAACATAGATGTCCGTAAGCTTCATGTATATGGACACAAAGTGAACAAGTGAGAGGTCTGTTCCTCATTCATTTTGCATAATATGCAAATTCTCGGGCATTCAAAACCCCTATTTTTCTGCATTTCCCAGGAGAGCAATTTATTATTTAGCACCAGCCACATGGTGATGATGGTCTTCAGAGGAATGCGGATTTTTCATAATCTACTCCACCACCATCTTTTTTCGCCCTCTGCCTTCTTGCCAATAGCCACTTCATAACCACATTTCGTTGTGTATTGTCCCGTCTTTGATTTTTTAGTCCGAATGTGTTTGTCTTGTTCCGCACTCAGATGGACAAAGTTGGTGACAAGATTATTGGCATACCTATTCCATTCTCCAGCTTGTGTTCCAGCTAATCCAAGGTCTTGGGAATTTTTCCAGCCCTTCCTTCCTCTTGAATGAGAATGTTGATCTTGAACCTTCGCTATGTATTTGATTCTCTGAGTTCTCAGATGTTGAATAACTTGAGATGACAATTTATAGTTCTCCCCAACACCTGCCCACATGTCTTCCTCTACTTTAACTTTTTCTGCATTTCCTATTCTCCAAGCATTCCAATTTCGAATTAAAGGGAAATCCAATACCAAGACTTTCCATCCTATCGATCCATTCTTATTCGTTTTATTTGGATTCCTAAACTAGTCTGTTAAACTTGAACCTGAGCAATGTTTAGACATCATGACCCTTCCCCATAGCATGTCTGGGTTCTGAGCTAGTCTCCGCAACATTTTGCTGCTAAAGCTTTGCAAAATATATCCAAATTTTTTATTCCCCGTCCTCTAATATTTTTTGAAAGCCGACAATGCCATTCCATATATAGAGAGAGAGAGCGATAACTTGAACTTTAATTTATGAATATTTATTAATTATTTGAATGCTTATGGAAGAGGGTCTATCACCACATCCGATCCCCTCACCACTATAGAAATCTCTTCCATATTGCTAAGAAAACAACGTCGGGTGTCTCATAGTTAAAAATTAAACCTTCTGTGGGGCTATAAAGTCCTCGATGTCTCGAATTTCATGGAGTTTCATTTAGCGAGAGCTCGCAAGATTGAAATTTTCTTCTCGGTTTCTATGCTTCTTTATGTTGATTTTTGACTTCTATTAATCCATAGTTCACAAGAATGGAAGTTTGGAAGTTTCCTGTCCGGTTGCTTTTATTCATTATGTTGATTTTTGTCTTCGCTTTGATGTAGGATCCTACTTTATTTGAGATTATTCTTTTTGTTCCCATTTTTTTAATTAGTTTGGTTCAGTTTACAAAGTTTTTTAATGTTTTCTATATATTAAAAATAATTTTTTAAAAATTAAAAAATAATATTTTTTTGAATTATATATATATATATTTAATTTTACAAATATTTAAGTTGAATATTTTTATTTGATTTAAATTAAATTTGTTAAGAAATAAAATTAATTTTAAAATAAAAAAGTTTTAAAAATAACTTTTTACGCCACCTTCATACAAATCCCTAACTAAATGAAAAAAAATGCAATATATCCATAAAAGACAAGAAAATCTCTTACACCTCTCCCATGACTCCTAAGAAATTTTGGAGCCAAATTCTAACTAGGAAAACTAAAGATAATAATAGAATTGCTTTACACGACTAGAATTTCTATCTTAAAAAACTTTATGAATCCCTGAAAAAAAATGCAATATATCCATAAAAGACAAGAAAATCTCTTACACCTCTCCCATGACTCCTAAGAAATTTTGGAGCCAAATTCTAACTAGGAAAACTAAAGATAATAATAGAATTGCTTTACACGACTAGAATTTCTATCTTAAAAAACTTTATGAATCCCCTAATGTCATAGATAAATTTGAAACCATCATCACAACAAAAGAAGTTTTCTCATTAGAAGACATATTATGGGGTTAAGCGTTTGGCTAATGAAAAAGCTAAGGACATTGAAGGTTACCAAGAAGAAATCTTAAAAATTGGAGGTCATGTCCTCATCCCTCACATCCACAAGCTTTTCAATCAAGCAATCAAGCAAGGGTTCCCTAAACCATGGACTCAGAGCCTCATTATCCCTATTTTTAAAAGTGAGGATACAAATAACCCCTCTAATTATCGGACAATTATGATTAGGCCCCTCTTATCCAAGTATATGGTATTATTCTTATTCTGGAAAAGGAGATCAACATATAGCTTGAAATTGAAGGTAAGCGGGCTAAAGGCCAAGCGGGTTTTAGAAGGAAACACTCAACAACAGACCACCTAGGTATGCTTAGAATCATTGTGGAGGAGTGTCGTAATGATAAATCCAATCTCTTTTGTTGCTTTGTGTACTTTAGAAAGGCTTTCGATACGGTTCCTAGAAATAACCTTTGGAATATATTAGAAGAGATAAAGGTTCCTTTCGAGTTGAGAGCTACCTCAATAAGGTTGTACGAGAATGTAATTTCTAAGTTTAAGAACAATGAGGGGTGGTTGAAAGATATTAAGTGTAATATCGGAGTTAAACAAGGTTTCCCCCTCTCACCTACCCTATTTGACATTTACATCGATAAGCTAGAAGGTTGTTTAGAGGAAGTAGGATGTCCTGGAACAAAAGTTAGCTAGAATAATCATCATCCTTCTTCTATATGCTAATGATATTGTTCTTTTGGCAAGTTGTCCTTCTGATCTTGATAAGCAACTAAGACTTCTTAACAATTTCTGCTCTACCTTGGGTATGACTATTAACACTAACAAAACAAAAGTTATGGTTATCAAATCCAAGAATGATACTTACGCTAATTTTGTGTATGACAATAGAAACTTGGAGGAAGTGTCTTCTTACAAATACCTAGGAATTGATACTCATTACAAGCTCAACTGGAACTATAGCATTGAGAAAATGATTAATGGAGGATGGAAAGCTTATTTTGGTCTTGAAAATAATTGTAAGTAACAAACCTTGTGATGTGGGATAGAAAGAAGCTCCTCTTTGAAACTTTAGTCCCTCTTGTTATCTTGTATGGGTGTGAGGTTTGGGGTTGCATCATCTCTAAAGAGTCTTGGAGAAAGAATGAGCAAACCTAGAAGTGTTTTATAACGTATAACCTCAAAATTAAAAGCAATACACCCTATCATATTATCCTTATAGAAGTGGGTCTTTCACTTATCTAGAGCCTAGCTATGACTAGGCTCCTATTATACAAGCACAAAATCAATAACATGGGAGACCATAGACTTCCTATGTTAGCTTTAAATTCTAGCCAAAACCACCTAAGGCTCAAGCGAGGTTGGTATAAAGATATGAGGGTCTCGTTAAACCAATAGGAGATCGATGAAAATGTTGCATTGCAAAATATTAATAACATTAAATATATTATTACTTCTAAGTTTACAAAGAAAATGTGGCGTGAAAAAGATTTAGAGGCTAAAAAAAAGTTAAGATATATTATAAGGAGGTCATCGACCCTACTCTGGAAGGTCAAAAGTATTTCTATGTTTTCACTAGTTCAAAGAAAAAAATTAATATAACCAAGATAAGAACGAAATCTCATGAGCTCCATAATGAAATGGGTCGTTGGGTAATTCCTAAAACACCATGGATGGAAAGGATCTGCCATATCTGTGAGAATATGAACATTGAAGATGAAAATCACTTCCTCTCAGAGTGCGTTGCGTACAGCCATATCAGATCTCAGTTTCATAACCTTTGTTGCAATACCAACCTTCCTAGCCTTTTAACATGTCAAAATTACAGTAGCCCACACGGGTGTGGCTCATTGGCGGTTCAGTTGTTATGAAGTCACTTGTTGTAAATTGAAGGTCACGAGATCAAATTCTACCCGGGTTTACCTGTGTGCCATGCATCTTCCATTAATCGCTAGCATCCATGACAACTATGTGATCTCTGACCTACTCAGAATTACCCAACCATTTGGCATATTTGGCACCTACTCCCAATTACACTGCTATTTGGTGGAAATATGCATGCAATGGCATGCAACTTGTAATAAACAACATAAATCAATCTATGCATGCCTGGCTGATTGGTCATGCTCTACGGAACACGAGCGGTCAGACTCCGCAAGCTCCTCGCCAGTGATCAAAATTGAATCCTTCATAGCCCTTCCTATGGGGTCTAGCCAATTGAATCCTTCATAGCCCTTCCTACGGGGTCTAGCCCTTCCCAGAAGTACATTTTATAAAATATACTTCAAATAAAATGTAAACTTTCAAATTTATCCTTCATTAACGAAAGAAAAAAATATTTATAAATTTCAAAATAAGGACAAAATTTGAAATAGTCTCTCAATATTATTTTAATTTCTTTAAATATATATAAAACATAAATTAAGATTTTTAAATAAATTAACCCATATTAATTACTTAATTAATTTTGACATCTTTCTAAAATAAACATTTTCCTTAAATTATAGCATTTTCTAAGTTTTTCCTATTTTTTTCCAGCTAAATCTAGGGTCTTGATTTTTTATTTTTATATTCAAGAAAAGATTCCATATTTGATATTGGAAATAATAATTTCCTTTCAAAATTAGTGAAGTTGAGCCATTATTTATTATATAAAACATAAATTAATATTATTAAATTAATTAACCCATATTAATTACTTAATTAATTTTGACATCTTTCTAAAATAGACATTTTCCTTAAATTATAGCGTTTCTAAGTTTTTCCTATTTTTTTCTAGCTAAATCTCGGGCCTTGATTTTGTATTTTTTGTATTCAATAAAATATTCCATATTTGATATTGGAACTAATAATTTCCTTTCAAAATTAGTGAACTTGAGCCATTATTTAAAGAGATGGTTGTGTGGCTGTTTTACTATGAGATTGACTGGTGAGGCTGATATTGCGACTAGCAAGCTAATTGGTTTAGCATAGGTAATGGGGGTTGCAGAGCTTCAGAGCTTCTCATGTGCATCAATTTTTTTTCAGCCATTAGAAGTTGATCCTCTTCTTTGTTTTTTTATTTGTTGTATGATTGTTATTGTAACTTGATTTATGTGTGATTTTTCCAAAACTATAATTTATTTTGGGTGAATGTGTTACTTACCGACATATCCAAACGTTGTAATTTTTTTTGGGTAAATGTGTTACATACCCGGAGAGCCAAACGTTGTTGTTTTCTGGCTAAAAAGAGAGAATAATTGTAACTTGATTCATGGGTGATTTTTCCAGAACTATAATTTTTTTAGATGAATGTGTTACCTACTAGCAGAGCCAAACGTTGTAATATTTTTTGGGTGAATGTGTTACCTACCCGGAGAGCCAAAAGTTGTTGTTTTTTGGCTAAAAAGAGAGAATAACACTTCGTTAATTTGTTACCATGCACTTATCATATATTTATTTTGTGGGTGGAAAAATATATATATTGAAATTTGGGTGCCAAGCCCCTTCCCTAGGCTGCAACAATCTTGGCTTTATTGAGTCGTGGAATCAAACTTCAACCGTCATTGAAAATATGTGTTCAGGTAGATTGGAATGCCATTTATGATGTATGGAAGCTAATGAAAGCTCGAAAAGCTCTTCCACTAAGCAAATTGCTTCATCTCTCCCATGATGTAAATTTGATGATTTTGAAAAATAAAGTGAAGCAAATTCTTGATTAATATTTTAGAATTGTGTACATTTGTGTAAAATAGTAGTTTTGTGGATAAATTTGATTTAAAAAAAAAAATTAATTTATAGTTTAATTGAAATTACAAAAATTTTATTAGCTATTTTTTAATATTATTAAAATTTGAAAGTATAAATATTTATTACCCAGTTTTTTTATGAAATGTATAATAATTTTCTTTTTTCAATTAAAGTATAATTATTTTTTCAAATTTTCAAAGTAGAATATGAAATTAAAAGAAGGCCTTCAAATTTGATCACTGCTCCCGGCCTAATGGATTCTTGAAAGGAGACACCTGCAGGTTCCCTCCCAATTTTGTTCCCTCCCAATTTTGTGAGGCAGCTGAGCATAAAGGCCCGACAGAACTGCGGCAACATCGGTGTTCCGCAGGTGGCGGCGGATTCTGTAACTAGTATTCAGGTGTCCTCTGTCCCCGCAAATCCAGGGAACCCGTTCTGAGTCACCTGTAATAACAGTGTACAGGCCGATGGCGCTCTGCTGGAGAAGAACCTTGTTACCCACGATGGAACCCTCGTCGTCCATTCCTGTAAAATATTTAGCCTTGAATCTTTCCTTCTTTTAGTTCATTCCTCGGCATCTTTGTTTGCATTTGG
Organism: Pseudotsuga menziesii; assembly: GCA_001517045.1. Lineage (NCBI taxonomy): Eukaryota > Viridiplantae > Streptophyta > Pinopsida > Pinales > Pinaceae > Pseudotsuga > Pseudotsuga menziesii. Next base: position 44,041 of record LPNX010436448.1, on the reverse strand, counting down.
GATATTCGCATTTACATGACTGCAAGTTAGAGTGAATTTAAGCCGAACTTAGTTATTTCAGTGCCAGAGTCGCTAGAATGTTATGGATCTTCAGAGAGCTATGGTTGTGTTTATTGAACGGCTTCCATCTATCTCCGAAAATTGCTGCCAGGATTTCATGCATCTCTTGCAAGAGTAGGTTAATAGTATTGTTCTCATCGCCAAGTGAATGAGGAGATGCAAGAACGGGTTTGGCAAATGACTGTGGACAGCAAGAAGTTGACTGCTTTCTGTTGGAGGTTTGTGCTGTAGCAAATGGAGATGGTGTGGAAACAGGCATAACCATTGTGGGTGGGATTGCGAAAGCCAATGAAAACATTGTGGGTGCAAATTCTTTTCAAGCTTTGGCATCACCAGTGATATCACTACTAACAAAAGAGAGCTCATTTTCTTCTTCGGCCCACGTCCATGAAACCACTGGTAATGTATACACTTCCATAAACATTTTTCTTTCGTGTGTTCCCTTAAATTGAATTCATTTATTCAAAATCAAAGTTAAAAAGAATTTTATCAAGAATACACACAAAGATAAAAATCACTTAAAAACGACCAAGGGTATTTGCTCCCTACAGAATTTTATCAAGAATACACACAAAGATAAAATTCACTTAAAAATGACCAAGGGTATTTGGTCCCTTTCTGTAGGGAGCAAAAACTGAAATAGCAATTGCTCGAATGGGAGTTTTAGTTCATCAATTCATCGAGCAGTGAAAGAGTATTATGCTCCTGTGCACTCTCCCTCGAGTTTTCGACCGTATTGGGTTTTTGTTATCATGCCTCCAAGTGGTTAATGGTAAGTCAATACTTTTGGCAGTGCATCCCTAATAAATTTCAAAGAATATGCTGAGCCATAAATATTTTGAGAGCCGTTATTCTAAACAAGAAATTCCATATATATTTATAAATAGAAGAAATCTAATATTATTATAAATAAGTATTATGAATGACCAACAACATTAGCATTGTGGATGGCCTCTCTCTATCGCAAGAACCTAGACTTACTTTTTCCCTTTGCTGGAATTTGTGGATACGTAGCTATTTTATACAACCTAGTTTTGTATCGATTTATATTTTGTTTTTCTTTTCTCTGGGTCTATTATATTTTGTTCTTCTCTTGACGCACAATAATATTTTCTTGACGCACAATAAAGTGCCATCTTGTTCTCAGTATGCTTAGATTTGCTTGAATGAAATATGATGATATCAATATTTCTTTTTGGTTGTTGTCCATATCAATAACATTGAGCCATCTCTTCCATATTCCCAAGGCAGGAACCTTCGGTAGATTTAGGGCGGACTCTTTCAAAGCAAAAAAAATTATATTGGTAGACATATTGCATTAAGCCGTTAGCTAATGATGCTTCTTTGTAATGACTGCAAGTCTTAAAATTAATAAGCATGGGTGAAATCACCATGGATGTGATTTGTTTGATTGATCTTTCCCTTAAAATTTGCAAAACTTCAACTTTGGGATCCTCCACCTCTATGTCTCCCACATTTTTTCCTCTTCCTTCTTACTATTTCTATTTATTTTGACTTTGGAATTTGTATTCCCATATAGCAACGAGATTCAATTTTATGTGCCTGGGAAAATTTCAAATATCCATATATTGACTGGACTCAAATTTGATGTTGTCGGGAAAATTAAATCGCAACAATCTGATACAACCATGTATTCATATTCATATGTTTGGCACCAACCGTCTAGGAACAGCAATAAAAAGTCATATGGTTCACATGGGCTGGATCTTCTCTGGCTTCTAGACCGTCTAACCCCACAATTTTGTCATATGGTTCACATGGGCTGGATCTTCTCTGGCTTCTAGACCATCAGAACCCCACAATTTAAAATTTTCTAGTTATTGTATTTTCAGGCTAAAATTTCCGTTCACCTTGCAAGTTGTCACTTTAATCTACCCTTGCTTTGTATCACTAAACATTTGTAAGCTAAAAAATACAGTTTAGAAAGTATGAGATTAACAAATATTTTTGGTACCACACAAACACGAGGAGTTTCCAGAAAAAAAAATTCTGATTTGAAACCCACCACCTACAACAGCCCTCAGCCCTCATATGGTTGGCACGCTTGCATTTTTCAACCAAATTTTTGATCTGGTAACTAATCTCATATCTATGGATTCCATAAGTTTGAAGATGGAAATTCTGATGACTCCGTTTATAAAAAAAAGTGACATTTCACTTCGTTTTACCCGAGCAATAAAATAATAATAATAATAAATATTTAGGAGTAAGTGAATATTTAGCAGGATTAGCAGGATTCAGCCGCAATAAAGTCATATTTTTTTTTCAACTTTATTATTAATTTTATTTTCTATTTTTACTATTGTATTTGAATTCTTATTCAAAAAATTATTACTAATTTTAAATTTTATTTTTAATATTATTATGAATTATTTCTTTATTAAAACTTTAGTATTAATTAATTTATTTTTAAATAATATTTTAATTATTTTTAAATTTTACTTACCTCTTCCCTACCTGTCATCTTTCTTTTAACAACTTAGAGATATTGTGGATTAGTCTTTCATCCTTTTAGAAATTTTCTCACCTTTCTTTCAAAAACTTAGAGATATTCTGGATTAGTCTTCCATCCTTTTAGAAATTAGAAATTTTCTGTATTAGTCTTCCATCCTTTACAAAAATATATAATGTCTTAATTATTATTTCATTCTCTTTCATTTCTTAATTTTACTTTACACTTCACCCCAATCCATACTTATTTTAATAAATAAATAAATAAATTTCAATCCAATTTTATATATCTTAATTTAAGTTATTATTTTTTAAGATAGTAAATATAATAGCCTTATTTTTACATATATTAAGATATATTACACCTAAAATGAAAGTGCATCACATTTATCCAAATTTTATATATTTAAAATAATATCTAATTCAAGGAATTCCTTAGAGTCAAGTATTAATGAATTATCCATTTAAATGTTTAACAACATAATAAGCCCACCTTCAACTTAGATATATTAATATTAATATAATAGATTCATCTTATCGTACAAACACAAGCAAACCAAAACTATTGGAATTCCTTCGAGTCGACTATTAATGAATCATCTATTTCTATTTAAATGGTTAACAACATAATAAGCCCACCTTCAACTTAGATCTATTAATATTAATATAACAGGCTCAACTTGTCGTGTAAAAACAAACAAACCAAAACTACAAATTGATGTTTTTATCTTAAATATTTGATAACAAAATGTTTTTACAATAATGTCTTTTAACTTAAAATTTATTTGACAACATTTAATCTTTTACAATAATGTCTTTTAACTTAAAATTTATTTGACAATAACATTTAATCTTTTACAAACCTCATGGCAAGGAATATGCAATTTTGTCGTTCATTCATCTTGTTATGATATAAAATATGCTATACCATCATTCACTTTTTTGTAGTTTTTACTAAGCAGCTATATCGCTTATTCTACATGTTATATTATAAATGTTTAAATTTTGGTTGTTTTCTTTTATTTCATGTTATACATTTTGGTGAATTAATCATGGTTATTTTCTTATTAATTGGATTAAGTGTCATTTATGTGAGGTAGTTTTTGTTGCAAGTAATATTTTTTTTTTGTTTTTGCTTAACTTTTTTAGAAGTATATATCTTATAGAAAACAGTTATAATGGTGCTAATTGGCGATCTTGTTCGAACGTACTTCTCTAATAATGCAGAACGTACTTCATGTTGGATTTTATTTGATTGAGTGAGTATAGAACATATTGCTTAGTCATTAAGGGTTTTAATGTGGAAGACGTCTCGATGCTTGGACGTATAGACGCGTGGATGGGAGTTTTTGCAGTGCGTGTAAGCTTTAATCGATTAGCTGGGGATTTTCAAAGTTTCCTTCGTTCAATGCTTGATTAGGTCAGTTCATTAACGAGCTTGTCCTGCCATATCCGAGTCATCTATGCGTTGTAGTTTGATCTGTCGACACGTTGTTTTTTTTGTTTCGTTATGTCGTTGAGATCGAAGAAGAAATTAGCCCGTACGTCGTCGGGTGTATCGTTGGGTTTTAAAGCTTGGAAAGGTGATGAGCATAGGGTTGGCTCGATTCATTCTGTCGTAAATTTTGAGTTGGGGGTCATGGAAACTCCACTTCTGCGAGCTGAGGTAGATGGCATTAACCTTGTGCGTTCTTGTATGGATGTTGGAGATTTGGCCGGAGGGGGCAGTGTTCAGATGCTGGTGCTCTGGTTTATAAGATAGTGAGTACTTTAGATGCTGAAGATTTGGGTGGTGGTATGGGTTACCCTTTGATGCGTCTGGAGGATAATACTCAGGCAGTTGGTAAGCCCTTGCCAGTCTCGGGACATGCAAATGTTGTCAATTTTGGTTATTTATCTGGGCAGTCCTTGTCGATTATAGATTCTGTAACCAGGGATGGTTTTGGTTATGGACAGTCAGACTCTGATGGTGCGGTGGCACATCGCTCTATTTTACCTAAATAGATGGGGGTTAGCAATCTTGGCTTTCGCTCAGCCGCTGGTTATGAGGTATTTCCTGTGAGTTCCGCTTCTAATTTGGTGTTTGTTGGTAACAAGGATTGTGTTGTCAGGGTTTCTGAGGGTAATTTTCGTCCTGAAAGTTATGGTGCCGATGGTGTTGATATTTCGGGGGACCAGTGTCCTCGGGATCTTGGATTGGGTAATTCCTTAGATGAACAGCAGTCGGTTCCTAATAGTTCTTGTTATCCGGTCCCTATACTGATGGAGTCTGGGGTGAAAAAGAAGCGGGCTCATAAGTCTATTAAGAAATTTAAGCCGGTCTTGATGATTGTGGGCAAGGATGTGGGTTTAAATGAGATCGTCCTTACAAATGCTATGACCCTGGTTGGTTGTTTCGGTGGTCGAAAATTCAATTTTGACAGTTTAAATGGTTGGGCTAAGTCGGTTTGGAAGGATGTCATTAAGGTTCCACCTGAGATTTTTCTTCTTCCGCGAGGATGGATAGCTTGCAAATTCTTCTCTGAGAAAGACGCGGCTCTAGTTCTGGCCAGAGTTTGGCGATGGGATAAAGCTGGACTATTAATCAAAAGGTGGATTCCTCTTTTTGATCCCCGCATTGAAAGGTACGACCAAGTTTCGATCTAGGTTAAAATCCCTAATTTACCATTTGAATATTGGTCAGTTGATTTTTTTAAACTGGTGGGAAATACTCTGGGTACTCATTTGGAAACTGATTTATCATATTTGCAAAATGGGGTCTGCTGTATGGGTCGGGTATTAGTATTGATAGATTTCTGGAATGGTTTTCCTACTGAATTGGTTATTAAAAGAGGCAGTTCTGATTACAGTCAACCTTTGGATTATCTGGGTGTCCCGTTTAGGTGTTATATATGTCATATGTATGGTCATCTGATGAATGATTGTTCGCTTCCTTTCGATAAGAATCTTTGTATGGTTCTGGCCACAAGATTTGGCGGGTTAAAAATTGTGGGTCTAAGTTAGGAGTTAAGGAGGGTTTGGCTTTTGATGATGTTTCAAGGGATTTGAACCCTTCTCACAAGCCCATAGAAGAGAAGGTTATAAGTTCTCAACCTTCCTTATCAACTCTTAAACCTTTGTGCATCACATCTGTCTGAAGGATTAGGGTGGAAAAAGATTGATAAGGAATCTGTGTCGGGTTCTTTATATGACTCTGTTCAAAACGAAGCTTTACGAGATCTTGGGTTTGTTTCTCCTCCTCAGGTTTTCCCTATTGTGAGTAAGGGTTATTTTCTACGTTCTTGTTCGAAATCTATTGACGGAGGGTTTAGATCAGATCGTGATCCTTTCGGGTCACATCTCCCTGTTAAGGGGAGGGGTGGAGTAATGGTAAATGCTAATCAGGATGTGAAGTATGGTTCCGGGGCACTTAGAGCTATGTATGCCTCCACTGAGTTTCCCTTATGATCCTTATGACCCTAAACTATAGGGGTTTGGCTAGTCTACCTAAAAAACTAGCTGTTAAAAGACTGATTGATGAACAGTCTTTAGATGTAATTTTTTTGCAAGAAACTATGTTTGATGGTTGTATTTTGGTGAAGGAAATGGAATTATTGTTAAAAGGTTGATAGTTTGTATCGGTGGATGCTAAGGGTAGATCCGGGGGACTTCTTTTGGGGTGGAGGACTCATAATTACCTTTTTCTGAATGCCTCGGCTATGACATCTGGTCTCTGTGTTGTTTTGCATTCTATTGAGCTGCAGTTGGATTTATACTTTATAAATATTTATGGGCCTTATATGGATAGGGAAGCTTTCTGGAATAATATTTCGGATATGGATTGTTTTAAATGTCCTTATTTGGTTTTTGGTGGAGATCTAAATTTCTCCTTGGGTCTATCTAAAATTTGGGGGGTTAAAGCACGAGTGGATGCATTAATCGATTTCTTTAAAAACCTATTGGAAGGGCTCAGGCTTGTAGATATTACTCCTTTGGTTTCCATTCCAACTTGGTCTAATCGCAGAGTTGGTCCTGAGAGCATTTACAAAAGGCTGGATCGACTTCTTTTATCGGTCATTTTCCTGGATAGTGGCTTTCTTATCAAACAGTGGATTGGGTGCGGTGGTGATTCTGATCATCAACCAGTTTATTTACAAATCTCTTCTTATTCTCCTAAGGCTCATTGTCCTTTTAAGTTCAATGCATGCTGGTTAGAAAACATTGAGTTGGTTGATTTATTAAAAAATGCTTGGGTGGTTTATGATGCTTTGTCTGAAGTATCCCCTACATCCCAGTTTGTTGTAAACCTTAAAAGAGTTAAAGAAATATCCATTGAGTGGTCGTTAAAGAAAAAAGCATAGGATATAAAGGATTTAATTGACATTGAAAGGGATATGAAGATGTATTTTGATAGGGTGATTATTGGTTTTATATCGGAGGAGGATAAATTATCCTTGATTGAGCTTGAATCTCGTAAGAGAACTATATTATGTGATCGGGAAAAGGAGGCTCGTCAAAAAAGTAGGGCTTTATGGATGATTTGTGGAGATGACAATACCCCTTTCTTCCATAAATTTGTTGCTCATATAAAGAGTATTAATACTATTTGGAAAATTAATGATGATTATGGCAATCTTGTTGAAGGTTCTGAGGCTATCGCTGAGGCTGGGATTCATTATTTTGAGACTCTGTTCAAGGAAGAAGCTAATCTTCATCTTCCTGAGATTATGGACAATGCAAGATTTTTTCCCTCATTTGTTTCTGAGGAAGATAATTGTGAGCTTATGAAGTCTGTCACTATGCAAGATATTAAGCATATCCTTTCCATCAGCAAAAATGACAAGAGTCCGGGACCTAATGGAATTCCTGTAGAGGTTTACAGATGTCTTTTTGATGTTTTGGGTGAGGATCTTTTGAGAGTTATTGAGTTTTCTCGGATTAATGGTAAAATTCTTGTGATCTTCAACTCAACGTTTCTTGCTCTTATCCCAAAGACTGATCATCCCTTATCTTTTGAGGATTTTCGGCCTATCTCTCTTTGCAGTTTTGTTTACAAAATTATGGGTAAGATTATTTCTATTCAGATGAGAAATGTTTTGGGTAGGTGTATATCTGGTGAATAGTTTGGGTTTTTGCCAGGTAGGCAAATTCATGATGTAATTGGGGTTATACAGGAAGGTATGCATTCTATGCATTGTAAAAGCTTAAAGGTCGTAATGATAAAAATTGATTTATCTAAAGCTTATGATCGTGTTAGCTGGACCTATCTTGGGGTCATACTTTCCAAAATGGGTTTTGCTGGGAATTTCATTTCTTGGGTCATGAGTAGCCTCTCCTTTGTTTCCTTCTCCTTGCTTATTAATGGAGTAGCTACATCTTTCTTTAAATCTGGTAGGGGCCTTAGACAAGGCTGTCCCTTGGCACCTTTACTTTTTCTTATTGTGGTTGAAGGTCTAGGAAGGGCTATTCTTTATGCCAAAGACTGTGGGACATATCATGGTCTATCTTTTGGTAATGATATTGTCTTAACTCGTGTCCTTTTTGTGCATGATATTGTTATGGTCAATGATGGTTCTGAACAATCTCTTTCTACTTTATATGAGATTTTAATGATCTTCTGTAAAGCATCGGGGATGAAGATAAATGATGAAAAATCTTCCTTATTTTTTTCTTGTCTGGAAGAAACTGAGGTTATTACTTTACAAAATATTTTTACATTTCCAGTTGATAGAATTGAAAATGGTATGAAGTGCCTTGGGTTTTATCTCAAACCTTGCAGATATCTACTAAAGGACTGGGATTGGCTTATTATTAAGGTAGAGAAAAGGATTAACAACTGGAGCTTTCGTTGGTTATCCAAGGGGGGGAATTTGATACTGATTAAAGCAGTATTAGAGGCCATCCATGTCTATTAGATGTACTTTTGGATACCGATGGGCATTATAGAAAAAATTAGAAAGCTTTGTTTCAAATTTCTTTGGTCTGGTAAACAGAATTCTTATGGTTTACCTTGGATACCCTAGAGGATTTTGGCTAATCCAAAGTCTTTGGGTGGTTGGGGACTAAAAATTCCTGCTGTTTTTGCTAAAGCTCTTGCAGTAAAAAATGTTTGAAATATTGTTCATGGCTCGGGGTTATGGGTTAAGATTGTTGTTCAGAAATATATTCATCCATTGAATATACTGGAATGGATTAGATCCCCTGTCAAAAAGAAAAAGAACATATCAATTTGCTGGAAAGCTGTTCTTTGGGCTTTTGATATAATTGGTAATTTTTTGGTATGGAAGATTGGTAATGGTACTGTTGTTCATATTGGCTTAGATCCTTGGATAGGATGTAAATGGAGACATGCTTTACCTTCTTCCATGATTGAAAAATTACATTTGGTTGGTTTTTATTTTTTATCTGACATTGGACTTCATGGTATGACAGCATTGTTGGCTCAACAATGGATTACTGATGATTCCATTGGTTTTATTGATCCTTAAGAGATTGATGTGTGGAATGGATATATAGCCATTCTGAAATCTAGTCATGCAAGGATTTCAATTGAGGATGATTCTCTTGTTTGGAATTTATCCAAATCTAGTTGGTATTCACCAAAGGAAGGTTATGATCAGCTTATGAATAGGGATGTGGAGCTAATCTGGTGGTGGAAATTTTTATGGAAGCTGAAGTGTCCTCTCAAAACAAAATTATTTTGTTGGTTTCTCCTTTCTGGTAAAGCTCTGACATGGGATGTTCTTATCATAAAAGGGAGAGAAGGTCTTGGTAGGTGTTTTTTTATGCAAAATGGAATGTGAATCCAATTTTCATATTGGAGTGGAGTGCCCTTTCACTCAGACTGTTTGGTTAATTATTGAGGACAAGCTGAAACTCAATAATCTTTGGAGTGGAGAAACTGTGTCAACATGTTTCAAAAATTGGTGTTTAAATTTGGAGGTGGCAAAGATTAAACCATTACCTATCATTGTTTTATGGTTCATCTGGAAGGCCAGAAATTTGTCTTGTTTTGAGGATCTTTCTTTAACTCCAGCACGGGTATCTAGCTTCAGTTTGGGTATGATGAAGAACATTCCGCAGAAGAGTTCTATGGTTTCGATAAGAAATATTTTTGTGGAAGTTATTGATAAAACCTTTGCATGGGGTTTTTTTGATGGTTCTGCAGCAGGTGATCCTAAAATCTATGGAGTTGGAGGTATGATGTTTTTATCAGATGTACACTTTTTCTCTTTTAAAGCTAGTTTAGGATTGGGTACTAATGATTTTGCATAATTATGTGCCCTCAAGCTTCTTCTCCTTCTGGCTCGAAGGAACTCTCTAGATAAAATTCAGATTTCCGGTGATTCTCAATTAGTAATAAACTGGGCATATGGTAAGTACCGATTATTGAATTTAGAATCAGCCATGATTCTTCAGGATGTTAACAAGATTACTGATGGTTTTGATTATGTGGCATTCAATCATATCTATCGGGAAAGAAATTCTTCTGTAGATGCTTTGGCTAAAGCTGGAGGAAGGATATTGGAAGGTTTCTGGTCCATTAAGGAATATCGTGTAGATGAAGTTATGGAAACATTTCAGATTTTCTAAAGTGGAGTTATAGTACTGATCTTTGGGATGTTTTGAAGATGTTTTGATGGAAACAACTTTATAAAAACAACTTTTGTTTGATGATGTTTTGATAAAAACAACTTTTGATGGAAACAACTTTTGTTTGATGATGTATTGATGGAAACAACTTTTGTTTTTTCTTCTCTTTGGTTGAAGATGCTCAGATATCAGTGTTTTTGACACTGATGAACAATTTTCTGTAATGCTGATTTTGTAAGCAGTTTGTGAAAATGCCTTTTATTTTTTGATATGGCTTAATGCCTTGGGACATGGTTTTTTTTTGGAGCTCTTTATGGGGCTTTATTTTGATAGTATTTACCAGTTGTAAGGTTAGGTTTCTATGTGATAATGGACTTACGAGCCATGTACTGAATGTGAATGAAATTATTTACGACTTTTTTCTATGGAAAAAGTAATTTTTTTTAGCTTTTATCAAGCAGCTATATTGCTTATTCTACTTGTTATATTGTAAATGTTTAGATTTTGGTCATTTTCTTTTATTTCATGTTATTCATTTTGATGAATTAATCATGGTTATTTTCTTATTAATTAGATTAAGTGTCATTTATGTGAGGTAGTTTTTGTTCCAATTAATATTTTTTTTAGCTTTTACGAAGCAACTATATTGCTTATTCTACTTGTTATATTATAAATGTTTAGATTTTGGTCGTTTTCTTTTATTTCATGCTATACATTTTGGTGAATTAATCATGGTTATTTTCTAATTAATTGGATTAAGTGTCATTTATGTGAGGTAGTTTTTGTTCCAAGTAATATCGATCTTAATTTATTATGCATTTATTTGTAGGGGTTTATTTGTATAAATTTTTAAGTGTTTACTTTATAGTACATCTACATCATTAGTAGATAGATATTATAAATTCATTTGGGATAATCACTTTTTTTTAATATATATATTAATTTAATATTTCACATATAAGTTGAAAAAGTTAGTGTTATATAATGTTATGCGGAAATGTTGTTCCATGAATTTACACAATTTGTAAATGGTTTTTTATATTAAATAAATATTTATAAAATAACAATATTTGTTTAAAGTGATAACCATTAAAGTTTATAAAATTTATATAGTATATATATTTTATTGGTTCAAATTTGAATATATAATTTTTTGAGTAAAAAAAAATTAAGATTTAAAAAAAAACATATATTAAAAAATTTTAAAAACAATGACAAGTGTTTCATCAACAAATCATATATATATATATAGCACAAATTTGTACCAAAAGTTACAAAAATCATTAGGCTTCTCGCAAGAAGAAAACAACCCATAATCAAGTAGCAAGAGGCCTTTCAAAAAGAGAAAACAAACCGAATTCAAAATAGATAGAGAATTATTAGTAATTACCATATAACATAAAAAGAGAGTATGATATATCTTGGGTATACTAAGAGTTCAGAAGATAAATATAACCTTCATACTTCCTTTGGGTATAAAGCTTATAGCCATTAAACTTAAAGAGGATAACACGAGAATTATGCAACATAGAGACATTATTCAACAAAATCATAGCATGCTTGACACTTTGAAGATGGAGGCTCGCTTGATTCACTAATAGTACTTGGTATCACTAGAGCTGGTCATCGTACTTTCTTTGACCATCAGCTTTGTTGTCGTAACTTCTTCGCGGCCACGGGGGATTCACCTTGTTGAGCAATATAGTATCACACTCATTCATATTATAAATTCATTTGGGATAATCACTTTTTTTTCTAATATATATATATATTAATTTAATATTTCACATATAGGTTGAAAAAGTTAGTGCTATATAATGTTATCCGGAAATGTTGTTCCGTGAATTTAAACAATTTGTAAGTGGTTTATTTATATTAAATAAAAATTTATAAAATAACAATATTTGTTTAAATTCATAGCTATTAAAGTTTATAAAATTTATATAGTATACATATTTCATTGGTTCAAATTTGAATATATAATCTTTTTAGTGAAAAAAAATTAAGATTAAAAAAAAACATATATTACAAAATTTTAAAAACAATGACAAGTTTTTCATTAACAAATCATATATATATATATATATATATATATATATAGCACAAATTTGTACAAAAAGTTACAGATATCATTAGGCTTCTCCCAAGAAGAAAACAACCCATAATCAAGTAGCAAGAGGCCTCCCAAAAAGAGAAAACAAACCCAATTCAAAATAGATAGAGAATTATTAGTAATTACCATATAACATAGAAAGAGAGTATGATATATCTTGGGTATACTAAGATTTTAGAAGATAAACGTATAACCTACATACTTCCTTTGGGTATAAAGCTTATAGCCATTAAACTTAAACAAGATAACACAAGAACTATGCAACATAGAGATATTAATCAACAAAATCATGGCATGCTTGATGCTTTGAAGATGGAGGCTCACTTGCTTCACTAATAATGCTTGGTATCACTAGAGATGGTCATCGTACTTTCCTTGACCATCAGCTTTGTTGTCGCAACTTCTTCGCGGCCACAGGGGATTCACCTTGTTGAGCAATATATTATCACACTCATTCATAAAGGGGGGTTTTTAACTGTGAAAAATAAGGTCAATATATTGTAAGTATTGGGGGGAAGGAAATATGAAATGGGGGGTTTACAGGTATTGGAGGGGGTATAAAAAGAATTTTCTAGTAAAAAATAAGGAATATTTTGTAAATATAGGACTTTTTTAATTGGAAATATGTATTGGGAGGGGGCTCAACAAAAGGATTTTTGTAAGTAATTATCAATATGTAGTGAAATTGGGGGTATTCTTTAATATCCCATGAATGAAGGAGCTATGACATGGTTTCACTAAGTGAAGACCCCATGTTCCTGACGTTCCACTTTTACTGTGACTATGGGAATTGCTTGAAATTCTTCCTCCTCAAGTTGCTCTTCACGCCCAACATCCGAGTCCTAACTTAAATAAATTTTCCCATCCTCCCCAATGGTGGAAAGCAAAGGTGACAGGAGGCAAAAAAGATCTATAATATCAGCACACCAATCAATGATAACCTAAACTTTGTCCCTTAACTCCAAAATTTTGGCCTGCATGTGCTCCTCAGCATCCTTGATGTCGTTGTGAATGATGAACATCGTGTTAGTCATGGAGGCGAGATGGAGAGAAAAACCAGGATTCGTTTGCTTCTGGGAACGACTAGAGCGACCACAACCTCTATAGCTAGGATCTTGATGCCTTTCCTTCTCCATCCTGTAAGGTTTTCCCTTGTCACACACAACGTTGGCTCTCCCTGCTATTATTTGAAACCACCAAGAAACCTAAGGATTGTCGACTCTCTCTGCTATCATCTAGAACCACCAACATAACACCTGAACATAATGAATTGGAATGACTACAAGAGATTGCATAAAAATCCTGAACAACCTAGTGCTAGGACCGAGGGCCATCATTTTCCCAGCATAAATCTGCTTATGACTCTGCTTATGCAAGCATGCATGTTCAATTACAGAGGAGGGAGGGGGTGTTAATATCCCCTGAAACCAACGACGTTGTCACCATGTCCCTAACAGTTGTCGAATCCATATTTTGCACTGTTGCTACATCATCATAAATGCACTCACTGTGGCCATTAAGCACCCTATTTGAGATAATAAACAATCATATACCACAAAATCCTTTTATAATTAAAAAGAAAACGTGTTCTTGTTTTAATAGTTGGGTCATGGATCGAATTCATAATTTGGACATGAGCTTCAACCTATGAGGCATGATTTATACAATGATTTGGTTCCATATATCTATGTATGATTTGGGTCCATATATCGGCGATCAATATTCAACCTGCTGCAGGCCATTTAATGCGACTGCAGTAGGCATGCTAACCCTTAGATCTCAAACAATTTTAGATAAATGGTTAACATGCTTGTTGCAACCGAATTCAATGACCTACTACGTTCTAAATAATTTTTGCATAGATGCCAATTGTAATTTGTGGTTTGATGAGGTAGTAATTGTAATACATGATTTGATAAGGTAGTAATTGCAATTTGTGATTGATGAATAAATATTCTTACATAAAAGTGAATATTATTTGAATACTTTGTTTTTTTATAAAAGATTAGATGTTCCCATATAATATGTAATATTGTGATATTATTAATCTAAAATTATTATTTTTTATTTTTAAATTAAAAAAATTAAAATTATATTAAAAAATAAAATGTAGATATTAATATATAATTAATTATTTATAATTTTAAATTTTATAATCATAATTAAATTACTAAATATTATCTTTAAAAAATTGTAATATTTTATAAGGAACTACGCATCCATTTGTAAATAGAGATTTAGAAAAAACGAGAAATGTTTAGAGATTTAGAAAGAAGAGAAATGTTTAGAGATTAGAAACAAAAGAAATGTTTATATTAAAAATATAAAATATTTTATAGTTGAAATTTGATGGTTAAATAAATGTTATTCGTAGTTGAATTTGGATGATTAAATATATGTTGTTTATTGTTTTGGATGTTAAAATATAGATATTTCTAAAATTTAAATATTATAGGTTAAATACAATTTTTTTATTTTAAATAAGTAAGTTTATTTTTTTCAATGTTATTGTATATGAGAGAGATGTAACTAAATGTTATTCATTGTAAATGTTATTCATTGTAAGACATTTTTTTATCGGTATTTCCATTGTTTACGAGTAAGTTATTAAGAATCTTATATATATTTCAATCTTGATTGTAAAATCCAAGTACATATGTTATGGTGACATTTGTTTGCATCTTTATTAAGGGGTTATTTTTCCCAATCATTGCACAATGATTTAGTTTGGTGTGAAATCTTTGTTTAAACAATTTTGTAGGAGTTATATTTATATGAGAAGTTGTAGCATGTTGGTAAAATTATGAATTTTACTAACTATAAATCTGGTCTAACATAACATTTCATTTTTATTAGTTGTGGTTAACAAGTTTTCAATGTTTGTAACATAACGCAACATTAGAATCGAGATTTTTGAATCAACAAAATTGTTGCATTATAGTTCATGTTCTCTACCACATATTCAATTCTAATCTAGATTTCAATTGAAAACAAAAAATGTTTTCTAGTGCAACACCTAAATGATAGAATGAATGTTAATGAAGCACAAGCTGTGTATGAGCTTGGAGATTCACTAGCTCAAAGAGAATACTTACTTTTTTTTACATATGTTTTGTTACACGTCTTTTTTTGGCTTTTGGGACTTTGGACTAACATTGTGCTCAACATTATGCTTCTAATTATAGTCTTAGATACCTACTAGAATAAGTTGATGCAAAAGGAATAGTGTAACATACCCAATTTTCACATGATGATTTTAGGGAAAGCGGTAAAACTTTATTTTTAAAAACACTTCATTTTAACCAGTCAAAATGTTAGTATTAATGAATAAGTGCCATCATAATGAGGATACATTCTTTTAACATAAATGTGTAAATCAATTTATTGTCAACCAACTCTTTGTTCCGTTGTATGTGGTTAATAATATGGGGTCTTAAATAATGACTTTATGTTATCCATTCCATCAATATGAGCAACCATGATTCCCTTGCATACATAGATTACTTATCCTTTGAAAAATAATCACTTATATGATAACTATAATAATAATTAATACATGTTCTTTATAATTCTCAAGCATAGACCCAACATAACATCTTTCTCTATATAAATGTGAAGGAAGACCTTCACATGTTTATTATTACACACTAATTTATTTAAATTGGGACCCATGCTTATATAAACACCATGTTCTTTAGTTCATTTTTATTTTAACTACCAATTGCTAAGATAACTTATAGCTTATAAAGAACATGGGAATATTAGCATATCTCCCATATCTACAATAAAGAGTTGTTGTTATCAACAATTTTAACAAATAATTCTTGTAGTTTTATGCTACCTTGCTAACGTTAAAGTGTAGGACCAACAAAAGGGAACTTACTACCATCTTAAACATCATAAAAGAAAAACTTATATGACCATATGAACACCATTCACCATATTAGCTTATCTCCTATATCTACAACAAATAATTGTTGTTATCAACAATTTTAACAAATACCTCGTGTAGTTTTATTCATACCTTGCTAACGTTAAAGTGTGGTCAACAAAATGGAACTTACTACCATCTTAAACATCATAAAAGAAAAACTTATATGGCCATATGAACACCATTCACCACCTTAACCTAATAAGAGTGCAAGGTTACATATTTTTAAAGGAAAGCTTAATATCTTGAAAGTCATTAACTATTCTTGCAATCATTAATAAGTACAGGTTCATGTTCATACAAACATATGCTTCTTGTGTGCAAAGTCTTGCAATTATATTTAGATGAGGAGGCTACCAATTTACTAACAAAATATTCAACTAACATGGTCCATAAACCATTCAATAGGTACAAATAAATAAATAGGTATTTTGTTAGAAAGTTAGAATTGTTGAGCATGATCTTGAGTCAAAATGCAGAAATAAAACATTTAAGAAATAAATGGAAGAAAGAGACACCAATATACGTGATTCACCCCTAACCCAGGGGCTACATCCACCAAAACTATTAATCCTTCTATTAATTAACAAAAAATGAAGGTTACAAATTTGCAACACAACTCTTGCAATTCATTATTCTTTCCTCAAAGTTTATTCCAAAGAGAACGTTATCGATCACTCATTAGGCTTATTGCAAGGACTTCCTTTTAAAGGGGGTAATTATCATCTAAAAGAATTCAATATTTTTTCTCTACAAATATGAACTAGGTTAGTTTTCCATCACCTCTTCAATCACCTCTACCATACATGGGTAGTTTGGTATAATTCTTCTTTCATCTTGCTTTCATAGATTATATTCTCTGCTCAATTTATAAAAGGAGATTAAGCTAAGGTTTAAACTTCATGATAGTTTACGGATACACATATATGAAAAAAATATGCTCCATAACCATGAAAAACCAAATCTAGGATTTTAGGCTCGTGAACTTGCTTCAATATAAATACTAATTACTATCTAACTCATCACATAAGGGAGAATCTAAGGAGTCTTTCCCTTAGTAAATTTAATTCCTACAACTATATAAACAATTAAATATAATAATATAACATTAAAATTTCTTTCTATTAAACATTTACTCATTATCATTATGATCATTTCAACCTGTTTTAGACATGAGTAAAAGGACTATTATTCTCATATCATAATACAACTAGAAGTTCATAGAATAAATATATTTATATATTAAATATATACATATGTTAATGAAAATAAATTAGTTAGGTTATAATTAGTAAAGATTAAACAATTTTATTGTATGTGTTAATCAGTCAACATTATCTACTGAGACCTTTCAAAAGTATTTATTACTTATATTTAGTTATCTACTGAGACCTTTCAAAGGTATTTTTATTACTTATATTTAGTTAAAAGAGAAAATCTATAGATAAAAAAAGAATTAAATTTTTCAATTAGAAAGACAAGTTTGCATCAACAACCACCCAAAGGAGTTGCCTCCCTCCATATATATATATATGAAAAAGATAACACATTATTCTGCAATTGAACAGTATCTTTATCAAGAATAGAAATCTCCTTCTCTCATAACTCATATACTAAGCTAAACAACGCGGGCCTCGCTTACTCTTGGTAAGAAGGAAATCACATAAAACTTGACAATTGCACACTATATATATATAATTAACCTTAATTAATAAATCCACCCCATGTATAATAAAACAAAGAATATAACAAAGAATATAGGTATTCCAAGCAAAGGACCTACGTTTGGGATCTTCTTCCATAAAGACAACATGTAAGATTGAGCCAGAAAACTTAAACAAACATACCTGCCCCATACACGTGTTTTGCAGAGAAAGTCGAATTTGTGCCAACACATAGAGCTAGATATTTTACACGTGGTACAAAGGGCAGTTCTCTTTCACTCTTCTAGGTAATCGATGCCAATTATGTGCCCAACCGGTTCATATCTCGGTGGGATTGAAACTGCAGTAACTCACACATCTGAACCATTAAATTTTTTGTTGTTCAATACCCGATTGGGTTGTGGAAGTTGGAATCAATTAGAGATACGCAAGCTCCTAAGTTTTCAAATTGAATCCCAACAAATTAGTATTAAGTGTTGGAATAATGTAGAAATGATAGGCATGTTGCTTGGGATTGGATTGTGTGTGTCTCCTAAGATCAAGAGATAGGTTTGAGATCCATGAGTGTAGGATCTAAGATTTGGTTTGTTGATGATTGAACACTATATATTGTAATCATTTGATATTGGTTAATCGAATTGGTTTGATACCATTCCAGTTTGTATGTGCGAGCCTTTGGCTCTGCACTTCCTCCTCTCCATATTCTTAATTTGGTATCAAATTGCAGACATAAAAAGTCACGTGGAGGAAGGTCATCCCTTCCCAAACGCTGCTATGAGAGAGTGCCTGATTGTGGCCTGTTGTGAAGAGCCCTTTGTGGCCTACTGTTGTGAGAGTGACTGATTGGCCTACTATTGAGCCCTAGTGGCCTGTTGCGTGAGCCTGATTGGAATCCTGTTGTGAGAGCCCTTTATGGCATGTTGAGAGAGTCGCCTTTTGCTGCCGTAAGAACCTTTGTGGCCTATCAAGAAGCCCTTCGTTGCTGTGAGAAGCCAGATCGTT
>LPNX010436448.1:0-24892 GCA_001517045.1 Pseudotsuga menziesii | reverse complement strand
GTCAGTCTTGTAACTGAAATAAAGACTCGAAATGACTGCATTGAAATCTCAATGATTGATGATGAAAGTGTGTATGTAGCTTATTGTGATAATGAGAATAAAAACCTTGTGGAGGAAGGTCTCTTTGAAGGAGAGACATATGAAGTCAGATTTGATAAAGACAATTTATCTCATGAAGAGTGGTCAAACTTGATGCATGAGAAACATTTTATTGATGAGTTGTTGTTTGGTGAGAAGAACGATCGACTTGCATGCACAAATCAAGTGGAAGACAACTTTATTGTTGCAGAGAAGGAAGGTGAAGAGGAGAAAAATCAGAAAGCTCTCTTAGAAGAGAAAAATGAAAATAGCAAAAATTGTTTTGATATTCTAATGAATGTTTTTGAGTGTGCAGATTACATTACAGATACAAAATTTGAGTCAATGGATATTGAGGATGAAGATTCTGAAGTTGAAGAAATTTTTATGAAGTGGAGCCCAGAAGAAATCAAGTTTTACTATGAACTAAAGTTGCAAGAGTCCATTGAGCAGGACATTGATGACTGCATCCAGAAATGGGAGCAACAGATTTATGTGGAGTTGGAAGCATTTGTAAACATTAAAGACAAATGTTCTCAGGAATATGCAGAAGCTTTGAGGACAAAGAACCACAATCAGAAGTCAAATTTCAAAATGTCGAAGAACAAAGTAAAAAGGGCTGTGAAGCAGAACAGAGTCAAGACGAAACATATATGGAGTAGCAAGTCAAGGAAGAAGCTACATCTGCATCACTATCTAACATCAAGAAAGGTCAAGATGAAATTGTTAATTTGTAAGCCTAGCTGAGACTGAGACCAGCAGGCATGTTCTGTTATGTTAGATATAAAATCCATTTCTACATTAAGGGGGTATGTTGGAATAATGTAGAAATGATAGGCATGTTGCTTGGGATTGGATTGTGTGTGTCTCCTAAGATCAAGAGATAGGTTTGAGATCCATGAGTGTAGGATCTAAGATTTGGTTTGTTGATGATTGAACACTATATATTGTAATCATTTGATATTGGTTAATCGAATTGGTTTGATACCATTCCAGTTTGTATGTGCGAGCCTTTGGCTCTGCACTTCCTCCTCTCCAAATTCTTAATTTTAAGTGCATTCTAGAAGCATATGTTGAGTATTGTTGGACTAATCTGGTTCTAGCTTTGAGAAAGAAGCTGAAGAGCAGAGCCGCCTCCCCCTTCAAATAAAGAAAATGGACACCTTAACGGAATACCAACCCTCCATGTAACTAATTTAACTTCTCCCCCAAACATATACTTCTATATAGAAATAGTTATTAATAATGGTTATATTGAAGAGATGTTATATTTGTTAGAAGTAATGTTTATCATATTGTGAGTTGTTGATAGACGAGAGATTCTATCCTAGTTTGGTGTATGGTTTAGATATTATCTCAGCCTTTATCAACTATACTTAGCATTTATTAATCATCTCTGGAGTCTATATTGGAATGTACATGTATTATAAAACATAGTTTAATATAATATGTTTATGTTTTGAGCTAGGATGAACATGACTCGTCAGGGGAGTGCTCCGGACTATGAAAGAGAAAAAAAAGGAGTATTAATTTACTGTGACTGTATCGGGACTATGAGAGAGAGAGAAAAAGAGTATTAATTTAGTGTACGTGTAGCATGAGTGTGGAGTGTTGTTTACAGTGTTGAGCATTGAACCTTTTTATTACTGGAGATCGCTACCGAAAATAAAAAGAGTTGTTGCGCAGATCGCTGCTGAAGGAGATGGCTGCCAACAAGCTGAAGGAGAGAACGCTGCTGCCCAGCTACTGCGCGTGACCTCTGCAGGAGTGTTGGGCGAATAGATCACTGCGTGAATGGAAAGGATCGCTGCCAGGACATATATCAGAGATTGTTGGAGACCGTCGTTGTTGAAAAGTGTCGTCGTTGAGAAGACTGTTGCATAATCATTGCTTTTATTGGTAAATCTGGATAATCTGCAGATCGTTGTCGCCATTGAAGAGAATAGACAGACAATATCTTGTGGCTGCCACCCACCATTTGATCGTTGCTATACTAATCGCTGAAGTGGTTACAGTCTGAGCCCATGGGAAGGAAGATCGCTGGAGAAGCAAAATCGCTAAAGTTGGGAACTTCCTGCCTTTCGATGGTGGGGCAGCGCATAAGCAAAAACGGGGTTCTGATCCATTCCTGCAAAGAGATTGTAAAGGTGTCGGCATGATTAGAACTTCACTGGTTTTAGAATAGTACTACACTGTCTAAGAGCCCACAATGTCCAATGCTACAGGCAGATATGTAGGTGACACCTGCGTCACTGATTTCAGACTCGCGATTTCGATAGTCCCAGACGCTTGGCCATTTTCTCTATGACTCTCCAGCAACAAGGCTTGGCTTTCTACATTCAAGCCTTAAGTT
This sequence comes from Pseudotsuga menziesii, assembly GCA_001517045.1. NCBI lineage: Eukaryota > Viridiplantae > Streptophyta > Pinopsida > Pinales > Pinaceae > Pseudotsuga > Pseudotsuga menziesii. The sequence goes on along the minus strand of LPNX010436448.1, from coordinate 22,461 downwards.
TCAGATACTGCAATACTACAAGGATTTAAATATGGGTGCCAGATTAGGGCGCATGATGGTCCTTAAGATCTCAAATTGGTTTGGAGTATCAAAGAAATCAAGGTAGACGCGCTTTTGCAGTCAGAAAATTGTGAAGAACCGTATCCAGTGCGCCTCGGTCAAATACTAGGCGTTAGATCTATCCAAATTTGTGGTTTGCCTGTCAAGAAAGGACAAGGAGGAGGCCGTCACCGTGGGAAGTATAAATTTTGTGAAGTGCGCTGGACGGTGATACCAATTAGGATGTGGTTGTTGTTTTGTTTATAATCTTTAATTCTTGTGTCATTTCTTTTTATTTGGTTGAAAAAGTCATTATTTGTGTTGAGTTTCCCTTAATGGTATCAAATGGTTATATGGGTTTTGATCAAATTTTTAGAAAAGCATTTAAAATGATCAAATATCATTATGTAATGGGTTGTATGTTTGGTTGTACCCGACACCTCAGAAACGTTTTTGGTCCAAGTTGAAAGCTTAGCTATTGGCAAGATGACTTCTCTGGGTTGTTGTAAGACCATATGTTCAGGCATACATGTGGTGTGAAATCGCACTCTATTTTCTCTCTTATAGATAGAGTGGATGTTATAGATAGAGTGGATGTGGATCAAGCTCTAGCTTTGATGTGAAGGGAAAGATGAGATGAAATATTCTCACATTATGAAGGACCAGTTATGTTTGAATTTGATGAACCATGTAGGTGAAAAAAGATTCCTAAAGAATCCGCTGAGAACCCATGTACTTCGGTAGATGGTTTTATTTTCATATGGATGTCATGAAATTCAAAGTGATGAAAGCGAGATCAAGACTAATCTGCAAATAAATTGGAGATAAACATTAAAGGAGAATGTTAGAACTAATGTTTATCATGTTGTGAGCTGTTGATACATGAGAGATTATATCCTAGCTTGGTGTATGGTTGAGATATTATCTCAACCTCTATCAGCTATACTTAGCATTTGTTAGTCATCTCTTGACTCTATACATTAGAGTGTGCATGTATGGTAAAACATAGTTTAATATAATAGATTTATGTTTTGTGTGTTTCAATGTCTCTTTTCTCTCTTCTATTTGCATCCTCCCCCTTGGGTATCTTTTAAGCTTTGGTCTTCAACACACATTTACCCCTTTAATATTGAGCTTTATTGGTTTTTTCTTTTCTTGGTTTTCTTTGAGAATATCTTTAATTCTTTATTGTATTTTGAGATGAACTTTCCATGATTTTAACTTAAATGAGATTTTAATGAAGTTAACTATTGTCAAATAAAAAAAACACATAATATGTGCAACTTAACCATAATGTTAAATCAAAACTATTAAAATTCTATTGGTTTGTATGGCAATTTTTTTATTAAACCCATTTTAAACCCACATGTATAATTTATTAATATCTAAATGAAGTTACAATTTAATCAAGCAATGCAATCAGATATATTAAAATTAAACGCTCCCAAATGCCAATTTTGATACCCGGGTATTCTTCACCATATTGTTCGGGCTGTTCATTTTATGGGTATTGGTATCATTGTTAAAAACAAAAAAAAATGGAATCGACCAAACACTCACGCGCTATTAAGTATATTCGCACGGTGAAGCGTTGAAGTTTATGTAATGTTTTTAAGCAATACGATTGCTATGTTTTGCTTCCTTCCTGGTTCTTCCTTCTGCTGGGCGAGAAGCCGCATGATTCTACGTCGGCGTGGTTTGAGATCCCAACTTTTATTGCACGTGGTTTTGAGGCGCGGCGTGATTTCATCTCTTTGTTGGTTTTATCTCCTCAGCAAGCAACTTCCTACTCATTCCTGCATTGAATTGAATTGGATCACCAATCTCGGCGGGCAGACTCTTTGTTTGTTTTATCTCCTCACCAAGCAACTTCGGCCAATGTCATAGTTGTTTTGCCTACACCTCCCAATACCGTTTACCCTAACAACGGACACCTCTCTCTGGAGCAGAATCCTCATCAAATTCCAATTGTTTTTTGTCCAACCCCACTCCAATATCAGTCTTTGCTAACCATCATAACTACAAGGAGGCTCATCAAAATCTCGATCAAACATATCATCTGCACCCATTTGTTGAAGCATCATGGCATTCTGACGGGACTCTCTGGTCAGCTTGGACACTGGTTTGAAGATTGTTTCATTCCTCTGGCTCTCAACCATTTGCGGCAAATCGTAAAAACGACGAAAACTCTTCAGCTCTGTTATTTGATTTTCCACGTCAAAAACATGTTGGCAGGCATGAGGAAGTCAGAGATCTCCTTTTGCAGCTGGTGGAATTGAGAGGCATTTCTGATGCTATGAAAATTATTCAAACCGTTGATTTTCTCACACTTTTTCAGAATTCGACGCCCTTAATAAGGATTTCCAGAAAGTGATTGTAGATGCAGGGATTTTCCTCATTTTGGGGGCTTTTGTATGGTCAACCAACAAATCTACTGAAATATTTGAATAAGGTCAGTGAGCAGCACAACTAATCTACTGCATGAGTTCTTGCAATTAAATCTATCCAGCCAGTAGCGCAGTGTCTCAAAAACAAATTCTTGTTACAGCTATTCCTCTTTTCATATATCTTGTTGTACTTTACCTCAAAATCATTCTTAATTCATTATGTGCGTTGTTCTTTACTTCAAAATCATTCTTAATTCATTATATGTGCTTTTTCTCAATTTGGTTGCCATTTGAGACCGCCAATTTTTTATATATTCTTCTACCTGTCAAACTAAAATTTCATGTTCTTTACTTCAAAATCATTCTTAACTCATTATGTACTTTTTCTCAATTTGGTTGCGATTTGAGACCGCCAATTTTTGATATACCTGTCAAACTAAAATGTCAAACTAAAATTTCATGACGGTTGGGTGTTTTGAGTGACTTAAGTTTTCTTTAAATTTATGAGTCTCATTTTTTTTAATCTTATTATTATATTTTTTTATAATTAAATACAATAATTTTATAAATATAATAATACAAATATTAAAAAATAACAAACATTTTTAATAACAATATACTAACAACAATAATTATATCATATTTTCTAATTTAAAAATTTTAAAAACAAACATAATATTGAAAATAATGAAAATATAACTGATATGAAAATAGTTAAGGAAGTGTCAGAGCATTAAATAGTCCAACCTCTTAAGAAAACAGTCCGGTATTAAAGAAGAAGAAACGGAGCCAAAACAAGGTTAGCTCAAAAAATTCTTAAATAATAATTAAGAGTTACAGAATGGATCAACAATGCCTGTCCTTGCCTTGGATTGACTTAACTACTAATAAATAAATAAAAAAGGTTATAAATAAATATAAAAATAAAAACATAAAAGCGCAAAATTTTTGGTTATTATATTTAAAAAAAAATAACATAATAAAAATAAAAATCCTACCCAATTCGAGCAACTGAGGCATCTTTTAATTCCATATGCCATACCTTTAAATAAAAAGCTCTATGGAATTAGTCACAATAAAATATGTGAAAGGACATAAGGGAGCTGCAAAGAGTTTCCAGCATTTTTAGATACCTTCAATAGCAAATAAAAAATCTTACAACAGTCCCCTATCTCAAACATTCTACATTCAACTTTGTTTTCCAAATTCTCTCCCTACTTTGGAAAAAGAGAAGATAGAAAAAAAGAAAAAAGAAAATCAAGAATCTTTTGAAAATGGCTAAGAAAAAAAAGACACTTTTAATTTATCTTCTTTGATGACGAGTAAGAAATTTTGAAAAGTTTTCTTAGAAATTTCACAACTCCAATTCGAGGCGCTATAAACCTGCATGTCATAAAAACACAGGATTACAAGAGGATTAATGAAAAACAATGATATTATAGGTCATAACATAAACACACAATTAGAGGAGGTAGTGAAAAAGAGGCAACCTACACGATGTTGTGGCACTTCCAAAGAAGAGAATATGCATGGAACTCTAGATTAAACCAAGTCTAATTCCTCTCACTCTTCTTCAAGGCTTGTGACAAAGAGATTAATGTTGAGTTACCCTTGTGACAAAGAGATTAATGTGGAGTTAGTTCTTTCTAATTTCCTAATCTCTAAACTATCTTCCTAATTTCTTAATATATATGATTTTGCAATGAATGCAACAGTACGTCTCTATAAATTCATTAATATCTATTTACGTCTTTATGCTTTAAGCCATTAGTAGATCTGCCACGTCTGCCACTCACATAATTATCGGGATTTAGTACTGGGCATTACCAATAGAGTGTAGCAATGGGCACTACCAACAATGTGACTTAATTAATAAAATACATATACTAATCTCATCTCCTACATCATTTGTACAATAATATGAGTACAACTTTATCTATGGTGTTGTTTGCATCTACATTGGTGAGCTACTGATATCTACCCATACTTTCTTGGAAGTCGCAGTTTCATCTCCGACATGGAAGTGTCCTGTTGTCTGTGGGTGGACCTGGTTGTCCCCATCAACCAAACTCTATGCTATGTCACTCTACAACCTAGTATGCCTAACCTACAATGATATTAGAAATAATGAAAGGTTCTACAAGAAGTTAAATGTTGAATAGACGTTTTACAAATTTACATACCGGTACAAGCTGGCGTGTTTAATTTGTAGCAACATGTCAAATACGTTTCATCGGAGATAAAACGTGCTACAAGCCGTCAAATTCTAGTCCTGCTAAGGACCAAGCTGCAGACTCTTTTCTCTTAAAGAGTCTATCAGAAGGTCTGCAGCAGGTATGATGAACAACTTAAACACTTAATCAACTGCATCTAGCGGTGGCAATACTAGATGCAGAACTTCTAACAGACTCAGCTACAAACCCTCTGATAGACTCTTTAAAAGTCTGCAGCGCGTTCCTTAGCTCTAACCGTTGTTTTATACTTCAAATTTTTGAACAGTTGTAGACGTTTTTATCTCTGTAGAACGAATTTGACACTTAATCTTAAAATGTACACATCAACTTTGACAGGGATGGAAGCAAAATTAAAACTCGTTGATTTGATGTCCATGAAATTCACACATCATAATTACTAGCACGTATCCATTGTTACTTCTTGAGTTGGTGGCTGCCTTCCATTGGTTTTCAAAATTGATTAATAGTGGAGTGGTGTATTTAAAAGTAATGAAAATAATTCAACTTCATTACAAATTTACAATACACCTTCCTAGACGTGACGAATCCAGACTTGGATCTAAGCGGCGATAAACGAAATATTTTGGAAGAATGCATACAAAATTAAATATAGTGAGACGTGAACTCCACAAATGTACTTTTATAGAATGTGACTAAGTTGGATGAGACTTGATGTAGATCTTCTTGTAATTTCCAACACTCCCCCTTAGTTATGAGCAGATGGAGATCATTAAACAAAATTTAAAAATGTTTTAGAGTTGAAACTTGCTCTGTGCATGAAAAAATACAATGAGAAAAACTTGTCATTCCTAATAACTTCGTAGATACTTGAACGTATCCCTTTCCAATGGATTTGTAAATATGTCTTCCAGCTGATCTTTAGACCTGCAAAATTCTAAACAAATCTTTTTGTTGGTCATCAATTCTCTTATGAAATGATACCTTGTGTTGATGTGCTTAGTTCTTTTATCGAATAGATGATTCTTCAACAATGCAATGGTCGAACTGTTGTTGCAATGAATGGTTGTTGGTTCTTGTTGGTTCTTGTTGGTTCTGCGACAGGAGGCTTAACATTCTACGCATCCAAACAACTTGACATGCAACACTTGTAGTTGCGACATACTCTGCTTCTGCCGAAGACAGAGTTACAATGGGATGTTTCTTCAAAGCCCACGAAACAACACTTGTACCAAAATGAAATGTGTGCCTAGATGTGCTTTTCCTGTCATCTATGTTTTCTCCATTGTCATTGTTAGTGTATCCAATGAGTTTGAAATTTTATGACGTTGAATACATAATTCCAAGATCCTTTGTGCCACTTACACACCTCATAATTCTCTTACCTACTTGTTAGTGAGTCTTTTGGTGACTCCCTGAATCTTGATATCATACTTACTCCATACATGATGTCTGGTCTTGGCACAATTAAATACATAAGGATACCAACGAGCCTTCTAAATAACATAGAATCTATAGTTGATCTATCATCATCCTTGCTCAGTTTTAAACTTGTTATTATTGGTGTTGGGGATACCTTGCAATTAGACATTCAATCTTTTTAAAACTACATTTGCATACTTTGACTACTATATAAATATACCACTTTCATACTGTTGGACTTCAACGCCTAGGAAAAATTTCATAAGCCCCATATCAGTGATTTCAATTTTGCTTTCCATGACTGTTCTAAAATCCTTTATGCAAAAATCAACATTAAATATTATATCATCTACATACATGCAAACAATTAACATGTTACCTTTCTCATTGACTTTGGTGTATACCGCCAACTTCCTCTCACTTCTGTGAAATCCATTTTGGGTGAGATAGGAATCAATGCGACTGTACCAAGATCTAGGAGCTTTATTCAAATCATAGAGTGCATTTTTTAGCCTGTATACTGTATGCTCTTGAACAGGAACTTCATACCCTTCTGGTTGTTCCACATACACTTCCTCCTCTAGATAGCCATTCAAAAATGCCAATTTAACATCCATTTGATAAACATGCCATTTATTTTGTGCAGCAATGGCCAAAACTATTCTCACTATGTCCATGTGTGCGATGGGTGCAAAGTATTGAAGTCTATGTCGGGTTGTTGTGTCAACCCTCTTGCAGCCATTCTAGCCTTGTGCTTCTGCACATTCCCATTAGCATCTTGTTTGGTCTTGTAAATACATATGACGCTAGCCTACATCCTTATATTTTGGTACATCTACCAGCTCCCATGTTTGGTTCTTCTCAATGCATTATATCTCTTCATCCATGGCTTGTGCCCATACATCTTCTTCGACAACGTCCTCAAATGTTAGAGGATTATCTATTTGTGAAAATAATGCAAAGACGAAAAATTAATTTTTTGTAACAACTTCGTATATCTCATGCAAACTTCTTGTCTTTATTGGATCTGTCGTTATTGACCTCGTTGAACTACTTGATCGATTTTGCTAACAATTTGGTGTGCTTGTCGACGTAGCTTGAGTTGCGCCTTGTGTAGAAGTTCCTTGTGCTAAAACATGTCGCAGTGTCCTGGGAGTCGACGGTGCTGCAACATTTTCACTTATATGTGGTGCTTGAACAACTTCCTACATCATGTCATCATGCTCAATAGTTTACACAATCTTGATATTTTTCTTGACAGTTCTAATGATTACTTTCCTTGTGATAGGATCATATAACGTATATGCTTTTGTGTCTTCAGAGTAACCAACAAAAATGCATTTATGTCCCTTATTGTCTAATTTCCTTCTCATCTCATCTAGAGCATGAGCATATGCGACACAACCGAAAACTTTTAAATGATAAGCACTATGATTCATACATGTCCATGCTTCTAGATGGATTTTTTTCTTTACACTCTTTTTCGGATACTAGTGCCATTAGAGGAAATTTCAACTCAAAATGGGCCTTTTAACTCTAATGCAAATTCCATGTCATCATGTGTTAGCCAATGAAACTGATTTAAATTTGAAATACCGTAGAGTTCTTAAACACATTTTTAATATAAATTTAGGGATAGGTATCATAAAAAAAACTACTTTTTTGTTTGTATTTTCGACATATCTCCCCGTGTTTTTACTCAAATTTCGATCGGGAGATCTCGTTGGATGCAAAATTAAATTCTGCATCCAACGAGTACCCGCTCGGCATACTTTTGACGGACCCCGCTACCCCAAAAACACGAGATACTTGAAAAAATGTGATGATGATCTTTTGACGAATGCCGCTACCCCAAAAACAAGAAATACTTGAAAAAACGTGATGATGACATCATCATCACATTTTTCAGGTATTTCTTGTTTTTGGAGTAGTGGGGTCCATCAAAAGTATGCCGAGTGGGTACTCATTGGATGTGGAATTTAATTATGCATCCAATGAGCTCTCCCTATCGAAATTTGAGTAAAAACACAAGGAGATATGTCGAAAATACAAACAAAAAAGTAGTTTTTTTTCTTTTGTTCCTCCAAAATTAATAAATATTATTTTATTATTTTAACTATTATTTTATTAATTTTTTTTAGAAGGCCCATTTTGAGTTGAAATTTCCTCTAATGATAATATATACAATAGTTGTGACTTCCTCAACCTAATATTCATTGGAAAAATTCTTGGATGCCATCATGATGCACCCCATCTCCATAATCGTTATGTTATTTCTCTCTACGACACAGTTTCACTGAGGTGTATACTGCACAATGAATTTCTTGTGTATGCCAAAGGTCTTGCAAAAATTTAGGAATTCATTCAAGACATATTCATTGCCTCTGTCTGTCCTTAAGATTTTGTTGTCGTATCCACTCTGGTTCTCCACGAGTGCCTTACATAGCTGAAAACATCTAAATTCATTATATTTACATTTTAGAAAATGTACCCATGTTTTTCTTGTGAAGCTATCAATAAAAGTAAGAAAATAAACGCAGCCTCATATGGATGGTGTATGCATTCGGACACAGATATCAGAATGCACAATTTCAAGTGGTGTGCATGCGCTGTATGACTTTTCGACTGGAAATTTTTATCTATGCTACTTGCCAAAAATGCGACCTTTGGCATACTCTTTTTGGTTTGTCGATTAATGGAAATCATTTCACCATATTCTTCATGTGAAGTAGCTTCATCCCATCAAATTTTAGATGTCCAAATATGAAATGCCATAGCCAGGACTCATCCTGAACCTCTAATTGAGATGGTGCTTGAATTCCAATGCTATCCTTTCTTCCTTGTCGTAGTTCTTGTTTGCTTCTTTTCTTTCTGTCTTGAATGCAACTCCTGTATTTGCATTTCCTTCCATGTCTGGACTTATCCTCAAAGGAAACAAACCATTGCTTGTCATTGGTACTTTTTCTGCCAGCTGGTTGCTTGGATGTAAGCGTTTAATCACACAATGATTGTGTTCCACACAGACTCTATAACCTTTTTGTATCAACTCTCCAATGCTCATCAAATTATGTCTAAGACCTTCGACATAATAAACATCAGGCATAGTCCTTTTCTCCCCCTGTTTGGTTAGAATACCAATAGCACATTTTCCCAAAATAGTGACTTGGATATTATTTCCAAGTGTGACATCAGTTTGAACTGATTTATCTAGACTCGAAAACAAATTTAAATTATCAGCCATATGATTTATATAGTCTGAATCTAAATACCATCTGTCACATGGACTTTCTTATACATCATTGCATCCAATTGGGGATGGACATGCCAAAAACATTGTGTTGTTCGAAGTGCTAGTGTTGCTCAACTGGTATTGACCTTGCTTTCCTTGGTCATACTGCTTCTTCCCGCATTTATATGCAAAATGGCTAAATTTTTTGCAATAATGACATTGTATTTTTTATTTATCAAACATGTGACCACTTGGATGATTGGGGTACTGATTTTGTCCCTTATCGACGACATTTGCAAGAATGTTGTTGCGTCCTTCTTTGGAAAAACTTCTTCCTATGCCTATAGAATTATATCTGCCCCTTCCTCTTCCACGACTTATGGATAACGGTGCTGCAAATGCACCTTGTAATGTTGTATTTGATCTACTGATTCTATGTTCATGATTAATGAGCAAGGCTTGTAACTCATCAATGGCAAACTGAGACATGTCTTCAAGTTTTCTTCCAATGTCACAACCAATGATTCAAATTTCGGGGAATACTTCTAAGAATTTTTTCAACAATCCTTCTGTCTTCTATATTTTCTCCATGAGATTTCAATTGATTTATCATACCAATGGCTCTAGTGTAAAATAACTCCACTGACTCTATATCTTTCATTGATAGAGATTCAAAATCTGTTCTAAGAATATGCAATCTAGAAATCTTTACGTTGTCCAAGTCTTGATAGGCGGTTTCCAATGCATCCCATGCCTCTTTAGCAGTCTTTTTTGTTGCTACTCTTGGGAGTATGCTTTCAGGCATGACTTGATGTATGTAGAACAAATCATTTCCATTTCTTTCTCTGTTTCCTCAAGGCCTCCTTCTCAGCTTGCGTTAGATTATTATATGCTGCATGATTTGTTGGTTCTGTATAGTAATTTTGGACAATCTCCCATACATCTTGACCTATGAACAAAGCCTTCATTGTTAGAGACCAATACTCATAATTATTTCCCCATAAAATTGAAGTTTCTAAATTTGAAATTTGTGTATTAGAAGTGGAAGTCATTTTTTAATTTTTATTTTCCTTAAAAGATTACTTTTTTTCCCTTTTTAAGACAAGGATTCTTTCCTAAACCTGCTCTAATATGAGATCTTGGTGGTGGAGAGGAACTGCAGGAGTCAACTTTAGTTTCTGCTTAGTAAGACATTTTCTTTTCTTTACTTTTGGAGCTGCCACACACTACCTTTGGGAAACTCCACCCTTTTACTGTGACCGAATTTTATTGTGATATACTTTTACACTCACATAGTTTTTGTTTCAACCAACTCTCACTTTGACCACATTTAACAAAACTTTATAAAACTAGACTTCTTTGTCTATTAACTTATAATATATAGAAAACACTTTTGACCACTCCTTAATTTGGAATAAAACTGGACACAACTTTATTTCTACAAGCACACAATATCATATCACCAAAATATTAAATAAGACATGTCTCTAGCACTCTGAGATTAAAACTTAAACTTTTACATGGTGAAATATTTGTGGATTCTTTGTGGTTACTTACTTGGAACTTTACTTGATGTTTCACCTTTTATAGAGCTTGGATTCTCAACACACTCCAAAACACAAGCTTGAGCTCTAGAACTCTTCTCAGAGTTTTTCTTCTTCTCCTTTCCTTCTTACCATGTTGTTCTGTCTCTCCACCACACTCTAAGCTTTGTTTTTCATTCTTCTTATTCCACATAGATATAGACTAATTTTTCTGTTGCTTCTCTTGAAAGCTACCCACTAACATTAAATACTGTAAATAAATTCTACCTAAAAGAGTTAACTTCATAAATACAATTCTACTTCTTAAATATAATGAGACATAAACTCCATAACCTGACTGAGTAAGCGGAAACGTGATGCAGATATGCTTGTATTTAATTTTTCTAAGAGGAGATAGGGTCAATCTACTCATATTTTTCTTATTGTAGGAATGATTGAGAGTGGTACCATTGGGAGTGGCACGTTTGTGGCACTGTTTGGAATGAGATACTCGTGGAACATCCACATCTTCATCTTGTATTAGCACTTGCAAATGGTGCAAGGGATGTTCCAAGCTATTGATTGACTTTCTATTGTTGTTGTTCCATTGATTGGTACGGGAGGAGAAAGAGAGGCCTCATCATGGGAATTTGGAATTCTCACGGGTTAATTTCGCTTCTTGATTGTTATAGACGGATGGCCCTTCCTTTTTCCTTTTTCTGGAATTCTGGTGACAATTCCTTTTTTCCTGGAATTCTTTTGGCAATGGCAGGCATCACGGGTATAATTTTTTATTATTTTAAATGAAAATTTGTATTTTAAAATTTAGTTTTGTGGTATATTTTCTTTTAATGTCTTATATATTAAATATATTGACTTTCTATGTATTTCCTTAAAATCTAAAATTTTAAAATAAAAGGTAATGAAAACATGAAACTGTCATCAAATTTTCAATTGACAAGCGAGAAAGATTTGAAATTCTAGGCTGCTCCAAAATCAGTCTTAATTCATTATATACTTTTTATCACGTTGCATGACTATGGTTGGGATTTGGAAGTTGCATTTTTAACATGTATTTGACGGGTCTTTGCAAATTAAAACCTAAGTTTGTTGTGGGCTTGTTCTAATAAATAACCTGTAAAAATTATTAATAGTTTTTAAACAAGCGCACCAAGAAGGTGTAAAACCGTGATCTCTGTCTAGCTCATAATGGTTGACAAGCTTCATATAATCCTTATATGTGTTAGGTCGGTCAATCTGGTAATTTAAATTAATAGAAAATAAATGAGCCTTTACTTATTATACCTGATGTGGCAGGTATATTGTAATCGTTCGATTTTGACCTCCTATTAGTTGCTCTTTGACCAAAAATTTAAAATCTGTTTTCTAAAGTTTAGCTTTGGAGTTTGCCAAAAAATATTTTAAATTTTGATAAAAATATTTGCCTTTGCTATTTTGTCAGCTTCTAATTGGCCAATAAGGGATGATGTCAGCCTTGGAGTTTGGTATCTGGTTTTCACTTGACACATGGCTACTATGACATCAGCATTTATTATATTTTATTATTATGTTATTTATAATTCAAACAGTCAGCGGATCCATGACTTCCGACGACTGGTCGATTTGGCGTTTGCAGGTGTGTGGGTAAATTCTTCGATTGTTTCTCTGTGCTTCGCTCTTTTGAGAAACACCGCCGCAACCATGACCAGTGAGAAAAAACCCAGAGTGGCCACTGTAACGCCGGCTATCAATCCCCGGCCTGAATTCTTGGAATGCTGAACAAACGAGGGGAGACGCGACATATCGAGAGGGTGGGGCGTGCCTTGAGTGGTGAAGCTCCACGCGAGAACGTAATGGTCTTCCCCAAAATTCCCCGTAGAAGCTGAAAAGCTAGCGAACATCTGCTCTTGCAGAACGTTCTGTAGATCAATTGTCTGAGATATGAGGGGTTTCTGCGGTCTTGGCAAGCCGGCCAACGTTATGGTAACGTTGAGACGGCTTTGAAGATGGTCGTAATCGATCCAAGCCTGTATGTTGCATCCGCTCTTGAGGCTGAAGGGCTGGAAATCTTCTTCATTCCAATAGCCGGCAGTCTCTGTCTGCACCGAGGTTAGGCTGTTAATGTCCAAACCCACGTGGTTGTTGTCAGGGTCATAGAATTGCACACTCGTGATCGAATCAAACTCCACTGCTAATAAATGATTGTAGGGCTGCCCGTTGCTTGTGCCGTTAACCAATCCCAGATACCCTGCTGACAGAGCACCCATGGGAGATGTGTAGGGCGTGAGGATGAAGGCCATTCCCTCCCCGCCTGCGTCAGAGCGGGAACACACCATGCAGAAAACGAAAGTAGTACTGAAGGAGGACAGCGTCTCATTTCTTTTCATCTGCAAGGGAGTTGAATACAGCGCCCGGCCGACTCTGAAATGCGTGTGATTTGTGAGAGCGAGCACGGATTTGGATCGGATCACTGAACTATTTGCCTTCAAGATCAAGTTGGTTCCATTGAATCCATTGAAGACAAAAGTGATAGGAAAAACTTGAATAACAAGAGAGCTAAAAATTATGAAACTGAGAATGAGGCTCCATCGTAGTTGAAAAACTGGAGAGACAGACTGTCTTCTACCAAACTGATCCATTATTTTTCTGGATGTAGGATGTACACTCAAGCAATAGAAATGATTTTGTTTATTGGCAATAAACTTGAACACACAATAAATATGCCAACCAATATGAAAAAATATCAAATGATATACTTTTATTAATTTAAGATAAAATAATTGGGAAGAATCCAATTCTAATTGAGAAGAATCCAAATTCTTTATTGATAAGGTGTAAATTTTTGTTATGGGTTGATTGGCTGTAGAACATCTCTGGCAATTACATTTACCTTATTAGTAATTTAAGAATGCATTTGATTTCGCATAATTTTTTATACATATATATTTTTTATTTTTTATTTTAATTGACATATACGTTTAAAGAAATAGCTTCATTTACAAGTTAAACAGTAAATTCGCGGATCAATCACACAGGAATTCAATTCCCTACATCTAGCTATTTTCATTTTTCAACAACTAGTAGAGACTAATATTTATTCACAATTCTCAACTGTAAATCATTTCTATTTTAATTCATTGCTGGGCAATAGACAGTTCAATTCTCAATTAGGTACTAATTTTTATTTTGCATTCTCAACAGCGAATTGAGAGTAGTTTTTATTTTCAATTCTCAACAGCTAGTGGAATTTTTAGTATTTTAATTTTGTTTATCTGATGCCAATTTACTTTACATTGTTTCTTACATAAGTGGCAGGTACTAAGCAACTGCGTTGCTTATTCCACTTGTTTTATTTGTAAACACTTACAAATAAGCATAGGCTGAATTGAAAAAAGTTGACATTTCATAAGCATAGACTGAACTCAAATAAGTTGATATTTCACTTAGCACCGCAATCTTAATGGTTTAGTAATAAAAATTTAACAAATTCCGTCAACTATGTAGAGACCGATACGCACTCGTAATCACTAATTATTTTTCTATCAAAATAAAATTAAATGAAATGACATTCAATAAATGTTTGCAAAAAATATTTATTCTTACGATTGGTATATAATGGTTGGCTCTTTCGAACCGACCATTTGCACCGATCGGACGACCGCGGTTATGGGAGGTGACCGCTCACGCGAGCGCGGTCGTCCGATCGATGCAAATGGTCTGTTCGAAAGCCGACTCCGTATATAATTGTTGGATTTGATCCAACAGTTAGTCAATTGTTTTAAATTTAGCCACACCAACATATTCCGTGGTGGTTATTGAATCACTAAAGTGACAGAGCTGAAACCTTGATTCTTAACAAGTGTTAATTTTTTTAGTATTGAAAAAGAGTTAAATATTCACTTACAAACATAGTTTCGTCGAAATTGCAGGCTTGGTCCCCAGTGGACGCAAATCCTATTGCATGCAAAAATACCAATTGTAGAGTGGATTGTTTGAGGGGTGAGTCCCCGAAGCGAGGGGAGCTGAGAGAATCACTAGCCATTTTCAGGATCATATGTAGTCACGGCTGGCGTTGAGCCCAAGCTAAACACCATGAGTTTATGGCGCCATGAAGAAGAGTCGAGCCATACAATCGAGCTTGCGTTGCGTTGAGAATTAATGACGCTCATGTCCAGTGCTCGAATTTGGTTTTTTATTTCACCCGTCAAAATAATTCTTCTTAACGTTTTGACATTTTATATCGGTTCTCATGAAACTTTTTGTTTAAGATTTTAGGTTTGCTAAAAATTTTATTCTTCGATAATAATTTTTTTTTGTTAATTTTTAACATTTTTATATTAAAATAAAAAATGATCATTATTAATATCTAATATCTATCATGGTAATTGGTACATTAACTTAATTTTTATTTATTTTATATACTAATTATAATGTTAATTAAAAATTAAAAAAAAAAATTGTGGATATCAAAATGTATGACTAGATTAGTATAGAAAATATCTATCTATACAAAACATTTACTTTGTCAATTTAAAATAAATATTAGAAAATTGAAAAATTTATAAAAACATTTATAATATTTAAAAAATACAAAATATTTTGTAATTAAAAAAAGAAAAATATAGAACATTTTATAATATTTTAAGATGAAAAATAGAAAACATTTATAATATTTTAAGAATACCAAAAATAAGAAAATAAAATTTATGGCATATTACATTATCTCAATTCAAAGTGAAAATTTAAATAAATCATATATCTTACTAAATTGATAAAAAAAAACACAACTATTATAGTCCTTTTTCCATTTTTTATATCCCTTCCTTCCTACGTCTATTTTTGTAGGTATTGGACCTTGTTAATAGATAAGACTCGGCCATCATATAATGTATCTTAAAAGATCATATAAAGTATATTGAAGGTTTTGTATAACTCACACTTAAAATTGGAACTCAAGGTCATATTGTGAAGGTCCTGTGAAACTTGAAGGTTGGAACTCAAGGTCATATCGTGAAGGTCCTCGCATACTTGAAGGTTTTGTATAACTCATACTCAGAATGCAACCTTGACCTTGAATCTTCTTTTTGAGCTCAAAGTTTACATGCAAAGTGATGCCATCTTTTTATGGTAGATCATTCTTTTGGATATAATTGCTGAAGATGCCCATTATTTACAAATGAGTTTTGTACATTATGGTTGCCAGATTCACCTTATTGTATACTCCATTGTTGTGCCTGTTTTTTTTCTTCAAATATGTCGAATCTAGTTTTGGCCATAGAAATTTTGGACTTTCAAGAATCATGGAAACAAAAGATAAATTCATAAAGAGATTGCAAGTATGCCATGGACCAAGACTCTCAAAAGAGTTTTGCTACCTTAGAAATTACATCTATCACATCTTTGATAAGTTTGGAGTTAGTTAGAGGAAATATCGAGGATCTTAACCTCCACGTATTGCTAAAGTCAAGAGATCCTCTTGGAGATGACCTCGAGCAAAGCAAATGTGAAGAATACTTTGATGATTCTTATCAGGAAGTTAAAGAAATAAAAAGAAAAGGAGTTTTCAAGTCTCAAGATTCAGTGCCAAGTTCAAATGTTTGAAATTTGGGATTGAAAATGTATAGATGTCTCATTCCCTCTCTATCAAAATAGCTTTTGGGAAACAAGGTCTATCGACTTTTGTGTCTTTTACCCATTCAAATAACTCGTGCTTAAAACAATGGACTACAACCAAAATGGGGAAACAACCAGAACAAATGGGGGCTTTGAGTCCATTTCTCTAAAGAGGAAGTCAGTGCGTAGGCACAAGTTATGAGTAATTACTCTATTTTAAACGTTAAATTACAAAATCAAAATACAAAAATACAAAAAAAAAAATAAACTAAAACCAAACCAAACCAAAATAATCGAGGAGAAACTAAGTGTTACTAAATCAATCGATTCTTCACATATATTTAATAGCTCGACAAAATAAGATACAATATTTACATAATGTCCAATATAATACAAAACATAAAATATACAACACACCCAAATACAATGAAACCAAAATACAATATACTTTTTAAAATATATATTAAAATAATAATATATATTAGAAAGTGAACATTTAATATTAAGATTACGACAATATTACTAAACATATGTACAAAATGTAAAGCTATGACACTGGATTTTAAGAATGAATTGGCATGGAATTGAAAATAATGTAATTTCGTCAAACAAATTGCAACTTACAAAGAACGTTGTGTGTCATGTGAATACTGTACCTGGATTGAATTGTTCACGATGGAGGTATGACAGAATAACGTAGAATCTATTCATACAATTAAAACATTTTTGAATACACGTGATGAATGAGCTCTGAATGTTTAGTTAAACCAATTGTAGGAAACATTTATTATAAACAAAATTTGAATACCTAAATACAGGAATGAAACAAGTGCATAAAGCAATATGCATTCAGGAAAAAAACCTAAAGCAAAAAAGAAAACAATTAAATCTACTCTAACAACAAATAAAATGGCTACATGATTCCATATGGCAGGCTTTATCAGACAAAGTCATGAGCTTGAAAACTTACTTCAGTAGTGAAAAAAAACATTTGGATTATTGAAATCTGTGATGTCTGGCAATTCTCTCTAGGCTGAAGTGAATATCAAGAACCAGAACACGTTGCCAATATAATTAGAGTTTTTAACAACAAATGGTGGAACTCTTTCTTTTAATATGTAACCTGATAAGTTTAGCTATCCATGGGGAAATGGATTATTACGCCGATAGGCGTTATTCAATGGTATTTTGGGGGATGGACTTGCTTGAGCGGATCATCAAGATCCTGCAAATCCCGCCAAGTGTATGACTGAGATGTCTTCAATCGTCTGATCTTTTAACTACCTTAACTCACCGCTGATTTAGGAGTTTGTTAAGTGACCCGATTGCCTGATCGCCGATTTTAGGAATGCGAGGAGTCGGTGGTGGACGTGTAGGTTACGTATCTGCAGCAACTCGCCCACGCGTCCAACGATTCAACACTCAGCGAGGAGTCTGTTAGCCGTCTGTTAGCGTACATGGAGGAGAGACCTGGTGTTAGCCGTCTATTTTAATCTCGATAGGCAAATGTAACAGAGCCTGAAAAACAAGAAGAGTGCGATTTGTTTACAGGAAGTTGGGTTTATGACGAGTCATATGACCTGTATTTTCCCGGAGAATGCCCCTTCACTAGCACGGACTTCCAATGCAAAACAAATGGCAGGAAGGACGGTAAATACCCCAGATGGAGATGGCAGCCCCGGGACTGCGACCTTCCAAGGTATTGATCTTGTTCTTGTTCTTATTCTTTAATTCATCTTTAATCTTTAATCTTGTTCTGGTTCTGTAACCAGTCTTTAATCTTTAATCGTGTTCTTGTTCTTTAATTCACTATGCTTAACTGATGCGATTTTGATGATCTGCATGCATATATGCCGCAGGTTCAATGCTTCTGAATTCCTGGAAAAGATGAGGGGCAAGAGGCTTGTGTATGTGGGCGACTCCATTAACAGGAACCAGTGGGAATCCATGCTTTGCATTCTCAGGCGTGCGGTGCCAGAGAGCGGCGGATCATTCCGTGCTGCCCATAGAGGCAGGACTGTCGCTTATGTTATAAATGTACGTCCAGTTTCGCGATTTCTTCTGCACATTTTATGGCGTGATGATCTCCCGTTTTTTTAATTTCCATGCATGTGTTTGCACATTGCAGGCCTACAACTGTTCTGTCGAGCTCTCTTTGGCAAAATAAGATTCCGGCACCCATCAATGCGACTGGTAATGCCAAAGAAAGCGAGACATTACAGATTGATACCATCGATGAGCAGGCCGAAGATTGGAAGCGTGCTCATATTCTGGTTTTCAATACCGGGCACTGGTGGACTCATCCAAAGCCTAGGAAAGGGTACGTTACTTTTCTTTTCTTTTCCTGCCTAACAACATTTGATCTCTCTTCTGCAAACCATAGGGACCTGCATTTTCTTCTCATTTTGTCTATTGAAAAGGTTTAGGGATTTTTGCAATGTAAATTCTACGACCAGTAGGTTGATGCTTGTCAAATCTGGTTTCAAGCATTTTCTGTTTGTACTTGTAGAAAGTTTATAAGGTTGGATGAATTCTGAGATTGAAAATGTATTATATATACAGGACAAATTATTTTGAAGAGGGAGGGTTGGTCCATCCCTACATGGAAGAGCCAGTGGCTTATGAGAAGGCATTGAGGATGTGGGCTACATGGGTGGATGCCAAAACAAATATTTGCTTCTGTCTGCGCACAGCTTTGCAGCAGCCACGCAACTTAACGTGGGCCAATATCTTCCAAAACTTCAGCAAGGAGTATCAGAATTATCGAACCCTGCAGGCGCGAAACGTTGGCTGCCCTTCTTTCTCTACCTCTTCGGGCGAATTGGTCACAGGATTGAGCGTTGATTTTCGCTCACGTAAAATCATATATATTGAATTTGAATGGTATTTAAATCATAATTAATTGCCGGTCGCTTTCATGGGAGCTCCGTGGAAAGCCTTACCATTTATATATATTTTACATGCCAATTCTTGAAATTTTCAATTTAAATGAGAAATTGCAAGGCATGTCATGGTATAATCTAATAAAGTAATAACAAAATATCTTGACACACAAAAAAAAATATTTATAATATGGTAGGGTAATCACATTTGTTTAAACAATTTGGTTTTATAAATGAATATTGAATATTTTTAACTTCATATTTCGATCTGAATACATATATTTAAATTTGTTTGAATGGGATATTTTTTTAGATATTTGAAGATACTAAATTTATTTATGTATTTAAAAATATGATTTTAAAAAATAAAAATTCTAATCTATTTATTTATATTTTATTTTTCAACAACAAAACTTATTTAGAAAAAAATACCTTTTAATTTAGATAATACTTTTAAAAAAACATCAATTCAAAATATTTATAATTGGAAAAAGATAAAAAATTACTCTCTAAAACTAGGACATAGTGGAATGCTAATACCAAACACAAAAGTAAGTCTTTTGTAAAAAATTTATATATATATATATATATATATATATAATTCTTAAAAAAATTCTAAAATTACTCATTTTCCTAAGCTAGTTGTGATAGGTATAAAAAATTACTGACTTTCCAAAACTAGTTGTCACATGTATAATAAAAAATTAAAAACTATTTAACAATATATAATATAATAATATAAAAATCAATAATTTTAATTTAAAAAAAAATACTATAATAATAATAATTTATTTCAATCATATATATATATGTAAAATAAATTTGGATATTTTGACTAGAGTCTCATCTTTCTCCTCCCAAGGTTTATATACAATTACTCTCTGAAATTGGAATGTTTTAAGCATTTACGTAAGGTTGTGGAGAAAGTATTTAAGAGTTTTAAGTAAATTTGTTGTTAACGTAGTTATCATATAAAAGTCAAAGGACAGCTATCAATTTATGAGCTGATAGGATTTATATTATCCCAAAGCACACCTATCAATTCATGAGATGATGGGATCTGTATTATCCATGGATCTAAGTTGAACATAAATTCAAATTTTTCAATACAAAATGAATTCAATTTACAAATTAGTATTGATTAAGAAAAACACCAACATAAAATTAGTATTGATTGGGAAAAACACCAACATCACTTAGGAGAACTTTCAAATTCTCTTACTTTTAACATCTCTACTCACCGATTGTGCACATAACTCTTTATCTTGATGAAAAGAATTAACCATTTCAAATTAAATGAAAAGAATTAACCATATCGAGATCAACCCTCACCTTAGAGTAGCAATAAAAGCACCCAGTATTGAAAGAAAAAAAAATAGTTAATAAAAGCACCTAATATTGAAGGAAAATTTATAGTCATCAATAAATTATAGTGAACTAAACTCTAATAGTTTTCTTATTAAAAAAATTCCCTTATTTTCTTAGTGGGAATCAAATGTTTTCACCTCCGAAGTTTTTGCTTTTCAGATAAAAAAATCGTGTATATTTTTTTTATTGAATTAATAAAAGTTAAATTTAATTTATTTTAATGAGATGATATTTTTAGATGAAACAAAGTTTCATCTTAATTTATTTAATTATTTTTAAAATTTAAGGATCTAGACAATTTTTTTAATTGAAGGATCTAAATCATTTCAAAATAGTGCAAAAGGCTCAAAACTTTTAAGGATAATTTTTTCAAGGTTAGTATTTCTTTTTATGGAAAAAATAATTTTATTAAGATAAACTATATTGTACAAAACTACCTTTGCTTGTTTTTGAGTGATATATACATAGTATGTTTCAAAAAGAAGGTCTACAAAAAGAAAGTTTGCAAATAGTAAAGAAGGTTTACAAAATTAAAGTTTGCAAATAGTGATCTTCGTCAAATATATGCATCCTGGGTGGTCAAATATATGAATCCTGGGTGGTTGAATTTGTATGTCATTTCCATATTCAATTTCCTCAACGCAATCCCAAATTCTCCACAAATTCTTTGCCATATGAATCCCCATTTTGGAGAGAGAACCAACAATCATCTTCCTCTCCCTATAATCATGAGAAAAAAATATCATTGAATAGTTCCATATATGGAAGTATGTATTCAAAGAGTGGCTTGAAAATAATGTTTTTTGGAGGCTTCTTTAATCTGGACCAAGCAATCACTACCAAAGAGTCCCCGAAGACCTCTATCATTGAACACCTTCAGAAATTGTCAAATGGAGGAAAAGTCTTAGGGCTTTCATCTTCGCCATATTATTAGAATTGCTTCCAATTCCTACAAAAATATTTATGCCAATGACCCTCTTATAAGTAAAGAATACCTCGTGCACTACCCACCCACCGTAGGCGTTCCGTGTTTCCGTGTGAAGCACCATCGTAAAAGAACCAACAAATTGATTTGTCAATAAAAATATCTCTTATGAATCTGTTTATTTGTAGCCTTTACCTGAGGAATAGTATGCAAGATAGCCACAATTTTTTAAGCATATACCATTGTAGGAACTTTGACATTTTGAAAGATAGCTTTGTTCCTTACCACCTAGAAATCCTGTGTTATATCACATTACGACGTTAAGTCGTTGTTACAGTGTTTGGTTAGTATATGTCAACATAGCCAAAGATGTGACACATTAATAATGTGATAGTGGGCGTTTAATAAGCGTTATGTCACATTGTGACGTTTACCTTAGGTTATGTTACCTTAGCGACATTCATCAAGGGTTATGTCACATTGCGATAATGCCCAAGATGTATCACATTAATAATGTGATAGTGGGCGTTTAATAAGCGTTATGTCACATTGTGACGTTTACCTTAGGTTATGTTACCTTAGCGACATTCATCAAGGGTTATGTCACATTGCGATAATGCCCAAGATGTATCACATTAATAATGTGTCTTTGGATGTTGTAATAATTTTCTTGATATATAATTTCAATATATAAGTAAGTTTATGATAATCAATCTTATTTAAACATTATGTTGGATTGTGACATTCCTCAATAGTGCATTCCTTAACGGTTTTGCCGCAATGGGACATTCATCGCAACGATTGAAACATTTATTCATGGATATTAAAATTCATCATTCCTCAATGCTTATCTCACATTATTCACCATCATGTTGTAATAA
>LPNX010436426.1:98795-129387 GCA_001517045.1 Pseudotsuga menziesii | reverse complement strand
TAATAGCATTAACTAATCAGTATTTAACGATTGTATTAACATATATTATGCCATTTTAAAAGTTTTAATTTTTTTGAAAATTTTGGGGTTTTGACAGTTCCTGTATGGAACTGCAGAAAAGAAATGGATAGAAAGCAAGAAAGAACAAAAAGACAAGAAATGGCTGGAAACCCCTCTACAAACAATGTTAGGGCTTAACTCCAGCTACCTGCAAACAACTATTAGAAACAGAAGACCTACGAAACAAGTTAAGAAACAAACCTGCAAGCAAATATGGGTTAGAAAACAACTAAGATACTAAAGCAAATACATGAGAAAACAATGGTATACCTTCTCTTTGGTGCAATGGGCCACCATGCCCTGGCTTGAAGAAGCACCTCTCTCTCTCTCTTGGCAATGGAGGAGCTATGGCTCAATGGGAGAGTGAATGGATGAGAGGGAGATGTGGGTGGCTTGAGAGACAAAGGGTCTCAAGGCATCCATGGGCAGCATAACAGTATGTAAGGGAGGAATGTTTTGAGAGTGACACCCACCCCTCTATTTATAGCATTTTTAGGGTTCTAAGCCCTTGGTCAGGGTTTTAGCCCCTTCTGCCCTAACTTTATCTCCTTTTAGGGTTTTAGGCTCCTTTGAGGGGTTTTAGCCCCTTTTTGGAGGCTTTAGCCACTAGGAGAGTTATTTAGGCTCCTTTTTGGGGTTTTAAGCCCTTTTACTCATTTTTAAGCCTTTTTGAGGGTGTGGGGGTCTAATGGGGTGACACGAAGGTCATGCATGGGTGTCCTTGGGTGGTGTAGGCCATGTAGAGCTAAGTGAGGGATTTTTGGGTTAACATATTGCCCTCTGATGTGTGAAGGCAGGAGCTCATCGTATGGCCGATGGACATCATAGGATTTGCTGCGGAGAGGTGGTGCTTCTGGGGCTGGGGCATGGTGGCTTTTGGTTTTTGTATTAATATGGTTCCCATCAATGGGTGAGATACAAATAATGTGTGACATGTATATGGATGAGGTGGGCATCCCCATGCTTGTGACAATGTCAAAAGAATAATGTGATCTATGCTCTAGAATACAAGAGCCGATCATATACAATTGATGATACAATAATGGTTGCCTCCATTAGAGGATGAATACAATACTGATATGAAGAACTGCTACATTGGACCCATGGCATTCTCATGGAATGCTATATCTTCATGACTGATGGCCTGCTGGAATGGTACATAGCTGTATGGACTCACTGATGGAGAGTCGGAGTCTCTGTGGTACAAATATGATGTATCAATCATAAATCTATATAGAAGCGCTACTGGGGATTCTGAACACTGTCTCCAACGCAACCCAGAAATCACAAGGGACATAACTTGTTTAGGTCCCTCGAATAGACTCATCAATGTGCTAGAGTCAGGTGACATCCAAGGTCTTCGACCAAATACTGCACGGACCAAACCCTGTACGAATCTCAACGGTGCGATGATGTAGCTCGATTCAAGCACGTGAGAAACAACCATCCCGAGAGGCACTAAGGACTCCTCTCAAGTGGTCCAAGGAACTCATCAATGAGGTTAATGAAACCAAGATATAGGGACCTCTAGGTTTATTCTCTTGAATATGTGTGTTGTCGTTGACAGAGGGAGACCTGCCCCAAGTCAAGGCAATGGTGTTTCCTTGACCAGAGGCACGAGGGAGATAACCGAAAGATGTGAGATAATCTGCGGACTGACCCACTAAATGGGGGTGGGAGGGAAAGAGTTGAACAAGGGCAGGGGAGTGTAGTAGACTCAAACTTCCTTTGTTCAGAGTATGACGACAGGGCGGACTAGGCAGCTAATGAAACTGACTCATGGGAATGGGATCATAGCTATAATACCGGGGATGACACTGCAGATGGGAAATACTTGGGGGAAGTGGACACTTTTGATATTGATGGGATCCAAGGAAGACACATCACAGAGTACTCTGAACAAAGGTGACCCAAAGGGGGAATGCTGCCAAACTGTTTTCTATGGGGTGGTGTCTAGAGACACCATTATGGTACGATCTCGTGGATTTTTGGCGAGCCCAAGAAAGTAAATGCTCGGTGGTGCTTTCAATTTTAGAGAGTCTGAAAGCACGAAGAAGACTCCAGTGGGGGCTCTTTTTCATTGGTAGTCTCATGTGCCTGAAAAAGGATAAAAGTATACATAGGAGAGCTCTCCCATCCTTCGGGGGATGAGAGACTTCTTTACCATTAGTAGTCCAATCAGGCCGAAAAAGGTTAAACCTATACTGAATGGATGGTCATTCAGATACTTTTACGAGCATGAATGAATACCAAGTTTGCCCGGCAATCTTTTCTTGATGAGAAGGCTGGAAAAGAGCTTAACGACAACCCATGGTGATATTTTTTGTAAAGTGTGGCCCCTCTACCCAAGAAAGCATAAAAGTATGTAGAGGGGAACAGTCTTGGCTTGAATATGCCAAGGTGGTCCTTTTTATTTGAAGGTCTACATAGTCTGCAAAAGGAGGTAAATGAGACAATGTAGACTCCCTTTCCTATACTTTAACGAGCAAGAAAGGAAGCAGCTGTGCTCAACCATCTTTTCATTGCTTTAAGGAGTCAGAAAAATGCTTAAACGAAACTCCAATGTGATCAACCGATTGCGGTGGCACAGACGGTGCCCCATGTCGGGATGGTGGACAGTGGTCCAAAGGTCATCCGCACAGTATGGATGGAGCAGGTGGCTCTCAAACATACCAATACATGCATGGGATAGATCGTGACAGAGGCATGCAAACCGAGGTGGCTCTCAGACAGAGGTTAGGAGAGCTGTGTGTGATTTGCGGTGCATGGAAAGGGGAGGGCGTGGGAAAGGGGGTAACTGAAGAGGTGCATTGACCGATTTGGATGTAGATGTCACTGATGTGTTAGTGGGTTCGATGTTGGTTCCGTACTGATTTCATCTGGTCTGTAGGTTGACCTCTTCAATCGTCATGGCTAGCAGGTGGTGGACACCTATTTCGGCCATGGGAGGTGCCCCCAGAGCGTTGGGATTGGGTTGGGGAGGGGGTGCGGTTGCCACCAACCCTTGGACTGGTAATGGGTTCTGAAGCACCATAGGAGGAGGTCCTTGTGGTGCTAAGTTGGGTTGGGCTTGGTCTGTTGTGTTGGTGGCATGTTGAACCTCGTTCAGAATAGACTGCTTCGCGCGACCCATGAAGGGACACTCGAATGTGTAGTGCCCGTAGACCTCACAAAGTGTGCATGGTTGGTTCATATGCAATGGAGCGTTGCATCTCGGTGCATTTGGTCATAGAGTATTTTGGTGGGTTGGTTTTCCATGGCATTATTGGGGGGGTTTGGTTTTTGACCACCTCCCTGTGGTTGATTATTGGCTTGGTTTCGAGGTCGATTATTCCTAGCCTGCCCTTGTTGATGATTGGGGGTTGGCTGGTTGGGATGGTTTTGTTGTGAAAACACTTGTCCCAATGGAGCAAGTGGAGTAGAGGTGGGGGCTTGAACCACTTGCACTAGTGGTGCATAATAAATTTGGGTGGGTGGTAGTGCCACAAATGTGGGAATTTTCCTCGCGTATTGGTGTGTTATCCAAGCCAAGGCCTGAGCCTACTACGGTGGTGTGGGTTGTGCGTAAGAAGTCATGGCTTTGGACTAGGACACCATTCTTGCATAGTCCAGAGTTTGGTTTTGGTAGGCAACACTAGCAGTGTTGATTGGTTGTGGTGGAACTGCAGGTGGTGTCGGACGGTGCTGTGGCTGTTGGGAGACCGAACCTATGATGCCATATGCAGTATGAGATGCCCCCGATGCATCCCAGTAGGAGGTACCCACATGAGGAGCATCTAGAATGATGGTGTAAAGGTATCTAGGCTGTGCATAGATCAGGTCAAACTGTTGGGCTTTTAGTATGGCCTCCTCTTCAGATTGGGGACGTTCGGATGCGACGTCCTTTGCTATGGGTGGGTGCAAGGTTTTGAGAAACCAATCTAGGAAGATCTTGTCATCAAGTTGGATCTTACACAGACTACGGCATCACTGCCACTCATGGATGTGCTTGGTTATATGGGTCGCAATGTTCTGGTGGCAAGATAACAAGATCTCCACCCCTTCGTCATATCTGACGGGGGAGTTGGAAATATTGTAGGAACATGAAAGCTAGGGAGTTGAAATCTGGGTACTTGGCTTGTGGTAGCTCAATGTACCATTTGGCTGCAGCACCTATGAGGGTGTGGTGGAGCAGTCTTAGTTTGATCGAATCATCTATGATGTTGTTTGATGATCACCATAGATGAAATGTCATGATGTGGTTTTGGGGGAACTCCCCTGCCTTCCCTTCAAACTTGGGAATATCTGAGGGCAGTTTGGTTGGCATGGGAGGCCAAAAAGTTTGAGGTTGGATGGGGTTGTTTGTTAGCCAAGAAAAATAAAGCAGGTTGAGATGAGCCATGAAAGGTAGGTTTGACCCCAGGTTGATGTGAGATGGGGTAGCCATGGTGGTGAGGTTTGTAGGTGCATAATGCACCTGCATAACTGGGGGTATTGTGGCACCATTGTAGATGGGCCAATGCCCCCAAGTGTGGTGGGAGGGACAGTGTGGGTGGAAGGGATACTGCCCCCATGTATGACAGGGGGAGTAGTGTAGGTGGAAGGGCTACTACCCCCATGTGTGCTGGGAGGGGCAGTGTATGTGGAAGGGCCACTACCCCCATGTGTTGCAGGTGGGACAGCTTGGCTGGTCACTATGGGAGGTGGTAGCTGACTGATGATAGTTTGAATGACCATGCTGGGGCCACCTACAGGGTTGTTAGTGACAATTTGTGGTGTGGACATGGGTCCACTAGCGATTGCTATGCTAGAAAATGGATCCGGGTTTGCACCAGCCATGGGGCTTGATGGTGTAGTGTGCAGGTCTGGTTCAGACTGATATGGGTCTGAATCTAAATCAAAGGCTGTGTGGCCTTCTGATGGTGTGAGAGGTCATTGAGAATGGTCTTGACAGTGTCGGATCAATGACCCGAATTTTGGTGGTTCATCTCTTAGGCGTGAGGAAGAGCGTGAGGGATCAATTGTGTTAGATTTGTGTATGAAACTGGCGGAATTGATTTTTTGGACCCCGGTTTCAATGGCTTCCTATTGGCTATAGGTGGTCACTCGGCCACCAAGACTTCCAGAAGACAGTGCTTGGCTTTTTCCTCATAGGCATTCTACTTAATCAGTGGGGGTC
This sequence comes from Pseudotsuga menziesii, assembly GCA_001517045.1. Lineage (NCBI taxonomy): Eukaryota > Viridiplantae > Streptophyta > Pinopsida > Pinales > Pinaceae > Pseudotsuga > Pseudotsuga menziesii. The sequence goes on along the minus strand of LPNX010436426.1, from coordinate 124,169 downwards.
ATTGCCCGTTTCGCTTGGCAATTCCTCTCAGCAACCAGCTACTTTGGGGTTCCCGTGGTACTCCTCACAATGAGTTTTTGGGCTGATCCCAAGTACTTCCCACGGTTAAGGCAGTCAGGGACTTATGTCCTCAAAGACTATAGATTTTTTGAACTTAGTGTAAATTTACGAATTTTAGTGGCTCTCTCAGCGTCATGAACTGAGTTGGGTTGATTTACATGGTATGGTGTGTATGTCCTTGTGTGTTTCTATTATTTGGTGGCTTCAAATGGTTTATGAATATTCTGTAGAGTTCATCATATTGTGGTTGAAAGCAGTAAATAAACAGAAAGTTTGTAGACAGATACCATTGTTTACCCTGAATTGTGATAGCCTAACTAGGTGACTACCTTACACCTATATTCTTGTTCAACCAGGAGAAGGTGTTGGGCTCTCAACACAAGGGGACTAATCCCATCCATAGATCCACAGGTCACCTCCCGGATGCAAGGTTGGTCAACAGGGAGGACGCTTAGTGCCATGAGAATCCCTCCTTCTCTACCCCCTCTACCTCCCAAGTCACCCATTTTTAGTGGTTTTGAACAATATTTGGTGAAGGGCCTATTACTATACGAGTTGTGGCCTTTGTCTTATCCCAAAATACCCCGAGGGTGATGACTGGGTAGAGGAGAAAGGGTAAGCAAGATTCTTGATTTTAGGTAAGTTTTAGTTACGCTAGATTCATTAACCCATTAAATTTTTTTAAGTTACACTTAGTTCTGTGAATGAAATTGCAGAAAAATAAAATAGAAACATAAATCAACAATTTGGATGGACAGAGGCGGCTGAGCCACACTGACAGTCCCTAGTTATTAAAAATCAACTTTTGAGTGATAGGTTGCATGTTTTAGGTCAAATGTGGCGAGGGGGTCACTAAATTTTTCCAGAAACAGGCGAGGGGATCGCACAGATTTCACAGACAGAAGCAGTCTATCTTTCTGAAAGAAGTCGCACCTTTCGGGGGAAAAAGGGAAACCTAGTCGAACCTGTGAGGCCTAAATGAGCGACTTGGTCCCCTGTTTAGGCCTGATAAGTGTGACCTACTCTAGGTTGGGGTTTTTTTTATACTGAGTCAGATCCGGCCAACAGTAACCTGTACTGTGGCAAAATAGACTCGGATTTTCCTTGTGGAGGCTTTGGCAGTAACAAAAATTGAAAATAAATAGGATTTAAACTAGATTTGACAAAAAATTTGACCTAGGGCAAAACTTAAACTGAAACTTGAAAAAAAAAAAAAACAGACCCAAGGATCCTGTGGGATTGACCTAGTATGGTCGCCAGTTCTGTAGCAGGGATTTCTCCCTTGCTACAAGGTAGGAATGGCTACCTTCCGTCTATAGGATGGAAGGATAGGTTCCTGTATGGAAATGCAGAAAATAGATGGACAGAAAGCAAAAAAGAACAAAAAGACAAGAAACGGCTGGAAACCCCTCTGCAAACAATGTTAGGGCTTAACTCCAGCTACCTACAAACAACTATTAGAAATAGAAGACCTGAGAAACAAGTTAAGAAACAAACCTGCAAGCAAATATGGGTTAGAAAACAACTAAGCTACTAAAGCAAATACATGAGCAAACAATGGTATACCTTCTCTTTGCTGCAATGGCCCACCATGCCTTGGCTGGAAGAAGCACCTCTATCTATCTCTTAGCAATGGAGGAGCTATGGCTCAATGGGAGAGTGAATGGATGAGAGGGGGATGTGGGTGGCTTGAGAGACAAAGGGTCTCAAGGCATCCACGGGCCGCATAACAGTATGCAAGGGAGGAATGTTTTGAGAGTGACCCCCACCCCTCTATTTATAGCATTTTTAGGGTTCTAAGCCCTTGGTCAGGGCTTTAGCCCCTTTTTTGGGCTTTTAGCCCCTTCTGCCCTAACTTTAGCTCCTTTTAGGGTTTTAGGCTCCTTTTAGGGGTTTTAGCCCCTTTTTGGAGGATTTATCCCCTAGGAGAGTTATTTAGGCTCCTTTTTGGGGTTTTTAATCCATTTTACTCATTTTTAAGCCTTTTTTAGGGTGTGGGGGTCTAATGGGGTGATACGAAGGTCGTGCATGGGTGCCATTGGGTGGTGTAGGCCATGTAGAGCTGAGTGAGGGATTTTTCGGGTTAACAGTTGGAGTGGTCTATTCCATAAATTCCAAATCGTCTTCTTCCCTGGAAGAACTATCTCCTCTTGTCTCTCACAGGATGGAACCCTCTCCATCTGCATGCCAAAGACAAGTGGGGATGGGGGGAATCGGGCTTCTACTCATTAGTCCATGGCTTCATAGTGTTACAATATTGTAAGGTATCTCTCCACACTCATTATCTCTGGAATTTAGTCTTGAACCCTTATGACCTCCCCAAAATCAATTTATTCACCTGGCTCTTAATACATAGGAAAATCCTAACAAGACAAAATATTGTAAAAAGAGGCTTCTCGGGACCCCATCGATGCCCTTTCTACTGAAATAGCCCAGAAACCATTGATCACCTTTTCATTGACTGCTCCTTTGTGCTCTCTTCTTGGACTATTATGCTTCAGGATTTAAACAGCCCCCCCCCCCCCCCCCCCCCTTCTTTGATTTTGATTGTGCCTCTGTTTTCTACTTGGAAAAATTGTTCTCCCCCTTCTCTATCCTGCAAGCATTTCTGGAAAAAATATTGGTTGACTCTCCCTAAAGTAATATGCTAGAAAATATGGTTAGCTCAGAACAACATCATGTTCAATTATCAAAGATAGACTCCTTTGCAAGTGGCTTCCAAAGCGAAGGCCCTGCTCCTGAAGATTATAAGGAGATAGTGGAAATACCTAGACACCCCTGTAGATCATCTTTGGTTTGGATCTTTAAAGGCTGGTAAAAAGAAAAATATTAGTAAGCGCCCAGCTTCTAATCCATTTTGGATTCTCAAACGTTCAGAAATGGATTTCCAGAATTAGTGGAAATTCCAAAATATTGTAACTGTCTTCTTCTATGGAGCTTCCAAAGGGAACCCAAAGTCGTTGTAAGACGATGCAATCTCTTCCTCGAAAGGAACTCTTGATATTAGATTTATATGGGGATTAGGCTACTATATAAATAACAAGGTTGAATCACTTATGCTTCTCAAGGGTTGTCAGTTGGCTTTGGCTGAAGGAATCACTCAGGTCCAAATCCTTGGGGATTCACAAGTGCTGATAAAAATTATACACTCAGGTAATCACTTTGGTAATGTTAGCCTCAATATGACATTAAATCGAACAAGAAGATATCTTGACTGCTTCTCCCAGATCCAAATCTATCACATTCTGTGTGTTTCAAATCATGAAGTTGCCAGGCTAGCTAATAAGGGTTGTAAGCTAGATCGTGTCTTTCTAATCGTAAATGATGAACCTAGGACCCTCCACCCCATTCCTTGTGTTGATGTATTTGTAACTTTGGAATGTATTCACTTCTATATGTCATATATTGTATTTCATTGTTCCCCGATGCTCCTATTAGGAGATTCATTAATGTAATCAATTCATGTAAAGTCTAGAGATTAACCCTCCTTTGTAAGTCGGTAGTAAAGTCCCCACAGTTGTGGGGAACTAGGGTTATTAGAATCTCCTAGAGAATTCATCCTTGGTAAGTTATTGTCAAGACAGAAACTACTATAAATAGAGAGTGAACCTCTCTATTTGTTACACACACTTACCCAGCTATAGCACATAGGTGAGAGAAGAGGAGCTCACACAAGTGAGAGAGAGAACAACTGTTGGAGATCATCTTTCTATCTTTGGGTTTTACTGCTACCATTGGTGCTCATTCTATCTTTGAGGAAGTTGTAGGGTTTTCTCCTTTATGGTTTCCCCAAGGAAAATATTTGTGTCTATTTTCTCTTGTGATTGGTTGTTGTGCATGTTATTCTCTTAGATAAGATCCTAAGATCATATTGCTTAAATGATAAAAATCTAACATGGTATTAGAGCTAACCTAAGAAGAAGACACTGTGCAGCTGGAGAAGCTAGGGCTTCTTAATTTTTGGGTCTATATCCATAGATCATCAGCAAAAGGAGGCTAGGCTAACTCTCCATTGAAGGGAGCATCTTTCTATCAAAGTAGAATTTGATTCTAGGCATTTTCATTTTTTGACCTACCACTGCAGCGCCAATTAGGGATTTTCACAGAAGTGGAATTTTTGAGTGAGCCCAGCATATGATTTCTCTCCTCCTCAAAATTGAAATTTAGAGACCAAGGTTGAAATTTTGGGTTGGGTAAAACTCTGAGAAAGTCAAACCCTAATTTGACCCGCACATGAAAAAACCCTAAAATACTAAAACTGGTAGTTTTGGTACATTTGCTATATCTCGAGATTGGAGAAGGCTCAGAAGCCAAAAATTTTACAGGCCAAATAAAAGTTCATTCTGAACACTGTGTAAACATTTAAGCCTTCGATTCACTATTTTCTGGGAGATACGATTCCTCCAAATCAGGGTTCCAGCCTCTTCCAGGATTCATCCTTTAATAGGACACCCAGGGAGAATTGCTATATCTCAAGATACAAAGTTCCAAATGAAATTTAGAAAGATGTTCCAAATAGGGTACATACTTTACTTTATTTGGTAAAAAATTTAGACCCCAAAGGTGAAACAGTGACACGTGGCAGTTCCTACAAGTTCACTATGCTACAAATTCCTGAAATAAGTCACCTTGGGAAAACTCTCATAAGCCCAATTGATGAAACCAATTATGCTCAAACCTGTGGTGTTGGAAAAAGGAAATATGAGGCCACCTCAGTACGAAATTTTAGACATAGAAGAGTAGTACTTTTGGATATACCACATAAACAATATTAGGCATTTCTGCAGAGGAAATTGAAAAACTAGGGCTTCCTGTTCTGGGAGCTTCCCTCCTCTATTTTCAGAAAAGGAGTACATTAGACAGCTCGCCTTGAAGAGGCCCATCTTTCTATCCAATCATATCTAAAATATTTCAAGTTTTGAATATTAGGGTTTCTCTAACAAACCCTAGATCAGCTAGATCTGAAACTAGGATGGACACCTCAAATCGATAAGATCTAATATTTTGTTATTTACATTTGAGGTTCTCATTTCAAAATGACTTATCACACCAGCTTGATGACAAGATTGGTGAAGCTGAAAACTTTCAAGCATGGAATTATAGGATTTCATTGGTTCTTGAAGAAAATGAATTGGACACCTACATAAGTGGAGAGGTTCCAGTTCCAGAGGGAGATGAGGCTAAAGCCTTACACAACAAGAACTTGGTCAAGAGGATAATTGCTGATTCAATCAAGGATGACCTTATACCACAAGTGCATTCCCTAAATATAGCTAAAGAGATGTTTGATTCCTTGGCGAAGCTATTTGAAGGGAAGAACATAAATCAAAAGATGACTTTGAGAAACCATTTGAAGAATGTAAAGATCCACAATGCAGAGACCATACAGTCATACTTTACAAGGGTCTCTCAAATCAAAGAACAACTTGAAGCACTGGATGAAGAAGTAAAGAATGCAAAAATTGTGATAACCACCTTGAATGGCCTTCCATGATCATGGGATTCATTCATTCAAGGAATGTGTGCCAAAAGGAAGTGATTACCTTTAGCAGACTCTGGGAAGAGCGCACACAAGAAGAAGCTCGACTCATAATACGAGAAAAGAAGATGGGAGCAACTGAATATATAGCTCTCACGATTCAAAGAAGATCCCTCAAGCAATGAGGAATATGAAGAACTCAATTATTGAATAATATCTTATCCATCTTAGCATTTGGATAAGAAATGATGATGTTATGAATGAAGAAGATGATGAAGATGAAAGCTCAAGAAGGAGTCTACTCATGAAACAAATAAAGATAAGTGTTCAATTGTCATTTCATGATATTATTTTGTTACGCATTTGTTATATATGACCAATTAAGTAGATCTAACCAAAATCCAGGAAACAACATCAACAAAAATCTAGCGAGGAGCATATTATGAGCCAGCTATTGTCCCCACCTGGGCTTAATGTATTGAAAGAGTTCCTCTCATAAAACAATCTGCAAATAAGATATGGGATACCAGGTGTCATAGGGTGAAAGTATTATTTATTTATAAAGAATGATTTTAAGTTGTGTTGGGATAATTCAATGATTCAAAATTTAGAGGTATTGAGTAGCAATGGGAGTTTGCATTTATATAAAGCATAGCAAATTGTTATAAATTGTTAATGTTTGTTTACATGTGATGATGTAGTTGTACATTAAAGCTTTGAGATTGTATCATTAGAAGTATAGAATGTTTGCATTAATGACAGTATACTACTAATATGCATGAGATGGGTAAGTAGCTCATGGTTCTATACAACTCTCCATTGCTACTTATCTAGAATGAAACCTCTTTTCCGACATATTGGATTAGTGCACAATCTCAATGATTTCTTGGTAGAGATGGAAGGCATCTAGAAAGTTTCTGTGAGATATGGATGAATGTTGTAGTGGCCAAAATAGTTGCATGATTATATCTTTATGCATAAGAATTTTCCATTATGAATATGCCTTATGAAATGTTTCTAACCATACAACTAATGCATTTGACTTGTAGGAAAGATCACGTATAATCACCTACAAGAAAAGAAGGATGAGACTTGTTCCGAAGAACAAGTGGCGACAGTTCAAGAAATAATCCAAAATGAAGAATGATGACTAGAATGCAATGACGAATATATAAATGGAAGTCCGTAGTATCTTCCATATGGATCTGCAAGATCCAGCATGCAGTAGGATACAAGGCAAGACTCATAGCACGAGGCTTCTCACAGAAAGAAGGCATAGACTACGAAGAGACATTTGTAGCCACTGGAAGTTAAGACACATGACAAGAAGAATCATGTGTGCAAATTAAAGAAGGCCTTGTGCAAAATCAGAAGGCACCCATGGGATAATACATACATGAGGAGCTTGAAGATCACCTAGAGTGATGAATATCTTAACCTTTGCTACAAGGTTGAAGATGAAAGCCTATAGAGGATGACAAGCTCACAGATGGGTGCGAGAAGAACTTTTGAATAGGTTCAGGATCTTGGTATCTAGTGACCCTATATGGATACATAGAATATGAGTAGTAGAGGAATCTACTTGTCTCTCTAGTAAAAAATGTTTCAATACATAGAGTACGAAAGGCAGAGGGAGAATGATGCTCCGCTTCAGAGGGAGTGACTGCAGAAGATCCTGAGGTTCGACATGGTATGATAGGATGGATAGTTTACTGATGGCTCTAGGATTTACTGAGAGTAAAGTGGATTCCAACCTTTACTCCAAGGTTGAAGGTGGATGACCAGTGATTCTCCTGTTATATGTCGATGACTTGTTCCTGATAGGAAAAGAGGAACTCATTAGAGATGCAAGAAGGAGACTTTCTACCGAGTTTGAGATGAAGGACTTGGATATGATGCACTACTTTCTAGGCATGGAGGTGTGGTAGAATGTAGATGAAATCTCCCTGAGATAAGGGAATTATGCACTAGAGATCCTGAAGAGGTTCAGGATGATGGGCTGCAAGGCCATGACAACACCTATGGCATCGAACCTGAAGCTATTGAGTGATGCTTCATCAAAGTCGGTTGATGCCATGATGTATCGTTAGATTATTGGGTCATTGATGTACCTGATGAATACAAGACCAGATATTTTCTTTGGTGTGAACACATTGAGACAATTCTTGATAGATCCAAGACATGTTCACCTGATTTCTACAAAGTATATTCTAAGGTACTTGAAGGGTACAGTTGACTATGGGCTCAAGTATGAAGTGAATCAAAAGATTAACCTAGAGGGTTATGTGGATTCGGATTGGACAAGCAGTGCCATTGATAGGAAGAGCACTTCGGGGTGCTACTTTATTATGAGATCAGGTGTGATCTCTTAGTTTAGCAGGAAGGAGTCCTGCATGGCACTGAGAACAGCCGAGAGAGGAGCAGTGAAGCTCTAGTTTGTGATCCAGATCGATATCTCTTGAAAGAGGGAGTTCAGGCATAGCCGATGAGACAAGTTCTCTAAGCATAAAATATTGGAGAAGCTCGTAGGTTGCTCAGACATAAACGGTCTTGTAGGTTGTCCTCAGATGTAATCAGTCCTGGTGAAGCTCGCAGGTTATCCTTGGACATAATAATCCCTAACGTGATTCTATGCTAGAAATGGCCAGAGTGCAGTTTGAGTACTTCAGGGAGAAGCTTGGTGTTCTCCATATTGAGGTTCCTTCCAAGGGGAAGTGATGAGTCCATGTGCATTTCTGACATGGTGGTAGGATTGGTTCCTCCCATGGTCAGATGTAAGTGATGAACCTTTTCGACATGGTGCAGGATGGGCCTCCCATGGTTGGATTTAAGTGCTGAGCCTTTTTGACATGATGTAGGCTGGGCCTCCCATGGTCGGATGTAAGTGCTGAGACTTTTTGACATGGTGGCAGGCTGGGCCTCCCATGGTCAGATATAAGTGCTGAGCCTTTTTGACTAGCTCAGATGTAAGTGTTGGGCCTTTCCTCGGATGGTAGATACCATGCTAAAGGATGTAAGTGTTGGGCCTTTCCTCGGATGGTAGATGGTGTGTCCTACCATGCTAGAGGATGTAAGTGCTGGGCCTTTCTTACATGATGACAGACTAGGCCTCCCATGGTCAGATATAAGTGTTGGGCGGGCCTTTCTGACATGGATGCTGGATCTGTTCCTCCCATGGTCAGATATAAGTCTTAAAGAAGATGAATACCTACACGGAGGTTAGTCCTACAACCAATATGAAAAATGGCTGGCTCTGTACAACTTCCTGTGACGAGTATAATTGAGAGATATCACCATTTGATTGGGATAGTAGAGCAGTGATGATGATGATCCGATGATGATCTAGCTTTGATGATGATCCAATGATGATCTAGTGATGATCCAGCCTTGATGATGATCCAAAGAAGAAGACTTGTGCTGATAATTTGTGTCAAGAAAATACCTTCCTAATTAAGAGGGAGTGTTGATGTATTTGTAACTTTGGAATGTATTCACTTGTATATTTCATATATTTCATTTCATTGGTCCCCGATGTTCCTATCGGAGATTCATTAATGTAATCAAGTCATGTAAAGTCTAGAGATTAACCCTCCTTTGTAAGTTGGGGGTAAAGTACCCATAGTTGTGGGGAACTAGGGTTATTAGACTCTCCTAGAGAAGTCAGCCCTGGTAAGTTATTGTCAAGACAGAAACTAGTATGAATAGAGAGTGAGCCTCTCTATTTGTTACACACACTCACCCAACTATAGTGCATACGTGAGAGAAGAGGAGCTCACACAAGTGAGAGAGAGAACAACTGTTGGAGATCATCTTTTTATCTTTGGGTTTTACTACTGGCATTGGTGCTCATTGTATCTCTGAGGAAGTTGCAGGGTTTTCTCCTTTATGGTTTACCCAAGGGAAATATTTATGTCTATTGTCTCTTGTGATTGATTTTAGTGCATGTTATTCTCTCAGATAAGATCCTAAGATCATATTGCTTAAATGATAAAAATATAACACCTTGAACTGACAGGCTCATTGTCCCTTGACCATTTCTGGTATTGGTTGAAGTAAAAAGTTACTCTCCTCCGAGACAAAGAGACAGATAAAATCCCATGCAGGTAATTTGGATTCTCGAAAAATCAGACAATGGTGCCAAATGGACCATCAACATCCATTTTGGGGGAATTGTTTCTACAGAGGCCTATTCGAGTGAAAGTGCTAAACTATTGTGTTGTTTGTCATGCTCAGATTGCCAACTCAAAGCTCTTAGCGATGAAGAGAACCATTTTGTTTGTTGTCAATCCCAGTCCCTTCTGCCTATCGTTTTAAAATTTTGCTCCCAGAGGCTTTGTTTAGTCTGAATGAAACTGAGTCTTTGTAATTTTGAATATTTGTCGATTTAGGATGAGGCCATGACCACCTATTTAATTCATCATTAACCGTTATAGTTAAAAAAAAATTAGGCACCGCCTTCTTAGAAAGGCCTATTCCCATTCCATACCAATTAGATCAAGCCTTACTTACAATAAAGAAAGCACTTAGTAAAAACATCAATTTATTAACCACCATGCGTAGAGAGAAGGATAGGACATAGTAACTATCCTAGGTGGAGTTGATTCAATAATTTCAAGAGCATAAACAATTGTTGCATTTTAATCAGTCCTTGTTGATCGATAACAAAACTCAAGATTAATCTCAAGGTTCACTAGGACAAACATAGGAGGGAAAAAGGCAAGGGTAGAGGTACCATCATATCCAAAACCTTTGAATAATCTAGATGTGAAGGTAACATTAACAAAAGAAGCACTAGAACACCAACATAAGAGGTAGAGGCAATAGAGAGAAACATAAGAATATAAGCAAGGGTAACATGGATGAAGGTAGAGTAATTTGGGTATCTAAATCAATAACAACACTAACATCAAACACTATCTGCTAGCTATTTAAAAGAGTAGGAAATATGGAAATGGAAAGTCCCAACCAATTCAAAACTAAATCAATTCTATTATTTCCACCCTCTTTTACTTAGCCTTTGTGTGTTTCTCATCATTAGGTTTTAATAGGCTTTCCATACAACAAAAACACTCACGAATTCCTCATATTTCCCACAAATTAGCAATTTGGGCGTGGTAAATGAAACTATTCTAAAATACCCAAGAAGGAAATAACATTTACACATCTCAAGAGGATGAAGGATGAAGACTGAGGTCTTTGTAGAGGTCACTATACAACATGAATATTTAATGAGTAGAATATGCAAAACCATTCATTTGGTATGGGGAGAACCAATAGCCTAGGTGAAATACAACCTCTTTTGCAATAGATGGTAAGTAGCAGATGTGAGATATGTGGCATTGCTAGAAGGAGCTTAGCCACCACTAACCACTAATACACTTTGCTGGAATAATTAGGATGGAGTAAAAGGTTATGGACTGAAAATTTAACCATCTCTTGTGCTAAAAGGATTGACTTCCATTTACAAATAGATAGATAGGCATTCCAAAGGTGTTAATATCAAATAGAGAATACAATTTTTTAGAAAGTTAAAACTTAAATAATCAAAGAAGTATGCAAATGATTTAATGAAAAAAATTATATGTTACATAGGAATTGTAAAATCATAGCGAATCCTGCAATAATTTTAAGCTTAAACGTTCAACAATTTCTCCCTTTCTTGATAGCATTTTTCGGCACGATTTTGACGAAATCCGATATTTTTTTTGAAGAAATTTTCAAAACCTCAAAGAACAGTGTTTAAACTTGCATAATCTGGGTGCCTGAGGGTATTTGAGGGCACACAATCTATTTATGCATTCAAAAACACGATTTGAATAACACAAAATCTAGATTTATTAAAAAAAGGTTGAACTCCATAAAAAAAATCACCTAACAAAAATCGTCAAATTTTTAAACTTCTCATTTTCTAAAGTGTTTTCAATTAATAGAAAACACTTTATATAGTTTTAAAATTTACAAAAGTTTTATTATTATTTTGAAATGCATTTTTGGTTCCCACAAATATATTCATACTAAAACAAGAGCCACGTGGTTGCAATGGCCCCGACATTGCCACCTACTATGGGGAGACATTGCCACCTACTATGGGGAGTTATTTGCATGTAGCTTTTGAAAATTGATGCACTTGAAGATGAATGGTTTAATTGTTATTTTGGTAAAAGAGGAGAGATGTGGATGTATATATTTCAATCCTCTTGACTAGGTTTATGAGGCACTATTCATGTCCATTGAAAAATATTAAAGATATATATTTTTTCATTTCTTAAATATATTTTTTCATTTCATCTTTTATATATTTCAATACCTAATATTTTCTTTATGGATTCTTTAGATGACAACCATTTAAATGTGAAACAAAATCATGTGTCAAAATAATAGAGAAAATAAAATAACATGTCATTTCAATGTTAGATAGTTACTTACACCATGTATCATGACTGTCTCCAATAACATATATAATTACTTAGGATAGTTACTTATGATAGTTTTCAATATCATATATAATTTTCCTAATGTTACTGTCAAAGTTGTTAAGTTGTTGAGATATTGAGGTAAAAGATAGCATAACATGGAAAAAAAAATATTTACATTTAACATTAATTAAAAACAAATATTTATTGTTAGTAAAAAATGTAATTAGCATCAAATCATAAATATTATAATATGGCAAACATTAATAAAGATGTGTTAAGGGTGAGTTTTTGGCCCAATAAAATATAAGAAAGAGACAATTTTTTATTACATTGACTTCCTCAATTTCAGTAATAAGTTTTTATTTTTATTTCTTTATTTCTTTCATATGAAATTATCCATAAACATTATTTTATATTCCTTCAAATATAAATCATGTAAAAAAAATGAGTTACTTGTAAGTAATAAATGCAGGGAATCCAAAATTCTTTTGCCTTTAATATTATTATTAATGTAAAGTTCTAAACAATTTATTCCTTTAAAATCTAGATGCACCAAAATTGTTACTAAATAAAGCATTGAAATTATTTTAAATAAATATCTATGATGGAAATGATAGTCTATTTCTATGATTCTATATGGAATTGTCTATATTGGTGCATAATTATATGTACACTAGCACAACCACAAGTACATTATTTATTTGGAATTGTTTGAACCGGTGCATAATTATATGTACACTAGCACAACAGCACGTACATTTTTTAAGTGCTTGCCCATAATCAAATAAACAAAATATATAAAATTTAAGTAGTTTATTTAGCCATGCACACATAAGCTCAAATTTTACGTAGTTTAACTTTAAGAATGTTTTAATTGCGATTTAGTGATTTGTAAATAATTAAATAAAGTACTTTTTCCTCACATAATAATATATATATATATAATTTTATTTATCCATGATTTTTCATTCAAGGCCATATTTAACACATTATGCATTATTGATAATATTTTCTAAAATTAGTTTAAATGTGATTTTCTACATTGTTTTCATAGTTGAGTTGCATTGCATTTGAGGCCAACCTAGTTGAGTTGCATTTGAGGCCACCATTATGGGTGCATTTTCCCAAGTAAAAACTGACGGTTTTCAATTCCAGCAAGAAACCAAAGTGTTCGGTGGCCGATAAGTAACTCGACGTGTGGGAAATTGATCTGAAACTCACATGATAGTTCTATAGAGCTGCATTATCCACGTATTCGCAATCGTTCTTTCGAGCCATGGAAACAAAAAACTTTTAGAATTTGAAAACAAGAAAAATTTAATTCAAGTTTCGAGGCCAAAAGTTGCGAAAAATTACCAGGCATGCTTGCCTCACCGTGCAGCTTCGAATTTGAAAAACCATAGGTATGGGTTTGTCAAATTGCAGGTGGCCAACGACCAATCTCTGTTTTAAAGGAAATGAAATTTCATATTGGCAATAACTTTTCCTTCTTAATTAATTATATAATCGCATATTGTAGATTTCTGGTACCAAAGAACACTTATAGAATATAAATTATTTTTCCATTCTAATCTCCTTTGATGATTTTCAATCATTCTGACAAGAGACAAGATTTAAACGGGAATAGAGTTGTCTAAAACAAAGCCGAACATTTATGAAAATAATAGCAACGCTTACAAAATTGGTATAAAAATATACACTCAATAATACCAACATTTCAGAACAAAAATATGAAATAAAGAAGATAAATGCTCTATTTGCAATAATTTTTCAAATGTTTAATAATAGTCTAAATAAAAGAATGTGAAGATAATATATGTATTAATTTTTTAAATGTTTACAGGTTGTATATATATACAAGAAGGTAATATGTAATGGTTTTTCATTCGTATGTATATATTCTAAAAGGACTCTGAACGAACGCTTAAAAAGGAATTCAAATAGCTCTCACAAATTTACTAGTAAACCCTAAAAGCCAAGAAGCATGTAACGAAAAAAGAAAAATGAGAGTAAAGATGCAACTCACCTCTCCTTAATTTTTTCCTAGAGTAGATATCAAAAAAAGAAAAAATGAACGTAAAGTTGCAACTCACCTTCCTAGCTTCTTCTTTTGCATTAACTGAAGTACTCCTTTAACAAATTTTCAAACCTAATTCATCTTATGATGGCAACAGCTCTACTATCACATAATTCAAACATTTAATTGTAAGAGATGGGACTAATACCAACTTGCAGAGATGCAACTTTCAAAATTAATATAGCATACATGTGAACATAAAGAAATCACCTTATGTGAGAAGTCGACCCTTCTAATTCCTTGATAACTTAAACCCGAGTTCACCACGTCATTACAGCAATGCCGCAAGGAAAATTTCCCATGGAGGCTCGTGTCATTACAGCAATGTTGCGAGGCAAATTTCCCCATGGAGGCCAACAACTGTGAAGCATTTGCATTTCATGTGCTTAGCTAGAAAACCATGGATCGACCCAAAGATATGGGTGCCTATTGGAAAGCAATATGGATGCGTAAGGTGCGCAAGTCAAAGCATGGTGTGCAAGGCGGAGAAGTCGACAAAGAGTCAACTTGGTCATTATTTTGTAGTTTTTGGTCCAAGCAGTTAGAAGTGGACCAGTTTGTAAAGGCGCAAACCTATATATAGAATTTGAAATGTAGTAGGAGAAAGGGAATTAAGGAATCGAATGATGAGATCAGATATTTTGTCTTAGATTATCGGTTGAAACATCTACGAAATATCAATTTGTGTGTATTTTCCTGTATTGCGACTCTGAGAATGTATTTTGGGATCATGTTTTGATGTGCGAAAGTAATATGACATGCGTGGATGATGTTGGAATCACTGCGTCTTGATCTATGATTTTATGTTTGCTCTTTTTACTGTCTTAATGATGTGATATGAATGATTAATTGTTGTGATATGGTTTATATTCTTGAATGATGCTACAATTCTGCATAATGAATGACTCTATGTTTGTCGATCTCTTTATGAAGACAATGTGATGATTAAATATGATATGAATGGTTTTTTATGCGGTTGAATATGAATAAATGATGATAAAACCCTCCCCTGAATCTCTGGTTAATATTGTGACAGTAAGAGAATAGTGAGAAATAGGCGTGCAAATCCTCCTCCTTACTGCAGAAACGTGGTTCTTGCAGCTCTCCCTCAAACATCTCGGGTGAGACTTCATCTGCTTCACAGGTGTTGCTGGACAAGGTAAAACCTATCTGGGTCAGTGCTAAGGGAGATCGCGGTGTTTAGGGGTGTCAACAGAGTGTGAACCACTGTCAACATATTTGTGTCAACAAATGGTTCTGCTGTCGGGACCATAGTGCGAGGAAGAGGAGGATATGTTGTGGCATCCGACAAGATTGGAGATTCAGGATTGGTTCGATTAGAAGGCTCAAGAATTCGTAGCAGAATAAAATCTGAGTTCTAGACTAATGATAGAAGAGTGGTTGGGAAGGCATGTCTATTCTGATATCCACAAATATTTCTTTGCCAAGTTTCCCAATATCTTATACGAGTGGTTGGCGTAGCTGACCTATCGAAAGACAAACTTTCAAGGAGGTGAACCTACTTGTTGGACCCCAGAGCTGATCCAGCAGCTAAAGGAGGTAGACAATAGAGCATCGAGGGATGTCAAAGTGTAGCTTGACAACATCTTGGAAGGATACATCACTGAGTTCGTGGTTGACATAGTCAAATCTTATAGTGACGCAGAAAGGGAATTCTTCAAGGGACCAAGAGGTAGGTTTTTATTGTCTATGCAATTATGGATTAAAATGCTTATCTGTGAAAAATCCATATTGAAGATGAACTCCTAAGAGTAAATATTTGATGTGCGAAGGTTACGGGTACTGCAGAGACGAGGGTTGGATGGAACAATAAGGGGTATATGGATGGGATTTACAACAAAACTGTGAGGGAAGCCAAGGAAGAGTGTGGTCTTCTGTGAAGTGGGGTAAGGTTTTGGAAAGAGAAGAGGCAGAGGACTGAGGAGAGTCCTACTGCAATCGAAACAAGAAGCTACGATAGAATATCGTAAGGGTCTAAGTGACCCTACAATGATGAAGGAGATAATAAGAATACGTCCAATCCCAAGGAAAGACCAACCCAGAGCAATAGCATACCTACACCTTCATGCACTGCACCACAGTCTGGAAGAAACACTAGCTCAACACCAAATTGCTCAGTGTGTCATCAACACACTATAGTAGCGGATCAGCGAATGCAGTACGAAGGCATAGAATGGCAGGTGATGATGTGAAATTTCCTTTGTTCCATGGGAACAAGACCGAAGATCATGAACAACATGGGTTTCTCTATGAAGTAGTATGGACTATGAAGAAAGTCTAGGATGAAGATATTAAGAAGGGTTGGTTGGTGACAAATTTTTGAAGTCGTGAATTAGACTGGTATATGAAGTTCATGCAAGTTCTGACAGGGAACCAACATAAGACTCTAGCAGAAATTAGAACCGGGTTGATTGAAGAATTTAGAAAACCCAAATCTTAGTCATAGCACATTAGGGAATTGAAGGAAATCAAGCAATATCCAAATGAATCAGTCTAGGATTTCGATCAACGATTCGAGATGTTGATGGAAAAAGTTATTTTCAAAATGAACAATGTACAACACAAAGAATGGTTCATCGTGGCATTAGTACCACATATTTGAATGTCGTTAATGCAGCAAAAGATTGCAAGACAAAGCAAGGCACTAGAGATCGTAATGAAGCTGGCAGCTTCACTAGTCGATGAAGCTGGAGTTGGCATGAATCAAATCCAATCATAACTAGTGAATCGGACGATCCAATTACAAGATATCAAGAAAGGAAAAGAAATATGCAAAGAAGTATGTTGTACCCGATGTCACACAGAGGGACATCATAAATATCAATGCCCATACTTCTGCAATTATTTGTTGTTGGGAGCTCCAAATCCGCTAAGTCAAGATGGCTTACCATGGTGTCGAATCTGTCAAACTCACGAACATCGACACGAGGAATGTGTGTATCTCTAGAAGATGGTATCCAAGCCTGGGAACTTGTTCTACAATTTTTGTCATTATGTTGGTCACGAAGAGAAGGATTGTTAAGCATATGACCTACTCTAGGAAAGGACAATGGATACGTACAACATGAAGGGAGAAGAACACCAACTGACAGAGAGACCACCAATGTAGCCGCCACCAAAGGTTGTGCATCCACAACTGCAGTTTGCTCCACCACAATCACAATATACTCAGATGTAGTATGCCCCACAGCAGCCGCAATATACACAACCACAGTATGTTCAACCACATTCGAATCCACTATAACAGTAACAGTTTAATCAATCGCAATATCAACAACAAGGAGGATTTCATGGAGGATTCTAAGGAGGAAGAAATAGAGGTTTCGGTCGAGGAGGAGGACGAGGTCGTGGACCTATGAAATGTTAAAATTGTGGAGTTTTGGGGCATTGTCAACAAGATTTCTCAAACCTGCAGTCGCAATGTACCTACTGTACTATTACATATCACACTATTGAAGATTGTCCACAACTGATCGCAAAATGGAAAGTGAAGAATGTTCTACCACCACAAAACCAGAATCAGAATATGAACTAGCCGGTGAATCCACTGCAAAACCAGAACCAAGTCCCAACGGTTGGGAAGATCTCAACGGAACCTAGGGCTCAACCTATGGATGTTGGAGTCATTACTCGTGGAGGTGCAACAATAGGGGAGGATGGTATGATCCCACAGGTCTGATTGGAAGCTCAGAAAAATGTGCAATTTGATGTGGACGCTGAGAAGGATACTTTCTTTGACGCAAGAGACACCATCGAAAGGGATACAAGTCAGTTTCATATTTACGAAATATCGCATGTTTTTTATTCCACACTTGTCGTAGGACCATCGTGAAGGTATGAAACATTACAAAGTTTCTTCGAGAGTTGTTTGTCACTAGAAAAAGACCCTGACGTAGTAGCCGATATCTCAAGTCTGCGACATCGACTAGACAAAGGTCGATAGGACTCTGCTATGAATTCCTTGCACAAAAAGAAAACTGGAAAGGAGATGAGGATGAATGTCCAGATTGGTGATTACGATGTGGACTTGGTTATTTAGGATCTGGGCTCAGATGTCAACATTTTGACAAGGCAGATGTGGGAGAATATGGGGAAGCCATAATAAGTTTGGTCCCCTATGCAACTACGACTGGTCAATTAGGCCAGAGTGTCGCCAATTGGGTGAGTCTCATGCTTAATGGTGGAAGTCGAAGGAATGAATACATATGCAAATTTCGATGTTATCGAAATTCTTGACAAAGGAAGCTCATATGCCGCACTACTGGGCATTGGATGGGCCAATGAAAACTTAGCAGTGATCAACTTCAAGAAGTGGGTGATGACTTTCGAAAACCACGACACAAGAGTCATGGCTCGATTAGATCTGAGCGAAGGAAGAAGATATGTCAAACCAGTCAAGGAAGAAGTTGTAGGAGGATGGGACCACGCATACAACATTTTAGAGGATTATGTCCATCCCACCACAAATGAAGAACTGGGCTAGTGAAGCTCGATCTATGCATCATCAGATTTTGATGATGCACTAGAAAATATGCATAATTGGATACACGAGGTGTTGATTCGGAAGTGGATGAATCAATTAGTCTCTATGTTGCGTTGCAACGGAGGTTATTGAGTTACCGACATATGAAGGATTGCCTAATTTGTCTAAATTTATTGATGAATTTGAAGACAAGGTCTCAAAACCACATAGACTATTGGCATTGGAGGAGGAACTGAAGGCCACTCCATCATGTTGGTGGGTGACACATAAGAAATCGATCAATGGGTGGTCATTGTGTCGCATGTTGATGGAAGTTTGTTTCGGTGAATCAGAGCACTATCAAGTCAAGAAGTATGATGGACGAAATCATCCCAATGATCATTTGAAAGCATGTCATATTGCATGGTTATCACGACCGAAGGATAAGTGGGTACATGCTTTTGTACACACATTGGACGAAATGTCGCGGCAATGGTATGTATTAGCAGAACTCCGAAGGGAGATCACAACATGAGAGGACTTGAAGATATATTTCAGTCACACTTTTAGTTTTGTGAATGTTGATTAAGTGATTCATAGCGCACTGCAACATATCCACGATGTCTTCTTGGAGATAATTCCAGTTACATTCCCTAGGGAATCGCATGAGATACCAGTAATGCAGTTGATGATGGAGTGTTACAATGTAATACGAGGACCTGATGATGGGGATGACCCAAGGAATATCGATATTCTAGAGTCTAAACAAAGTCAGAATATCGTGGCACCAGAGATGCCGACAGACGAAGTTCACCAGCCGTTGAAGATTCAGAAGGTCAACATCCAGACAAAAGAGGAACTAAAGTTCACCAATATCGGAGATTATTGGGATGAAGAGAATATGGCAAAGATCACCAATCTATTGCATGAGTTTCAGGACTTGTTTCTGAACAATTTCTCTGAAATGAAAGGTATTCTAGGAGATATGGGTGAAATGAAAATCCCACTTAAGCAGATGCGAAGCCAATAAAGCAGCGTATGTATCGCCTGAATCTGTGATACAAGGAGAGAGTGAAGGTTGAGCTTGATAGAATATTCGATGTAGGAATCATTGAACCAGTCGAAGAATCAGAATGGATCAGTCCAATGGTCATGCAAGACAAAAAGATAGGTGAGGTCCGGATCTATGTCGATCTATGGAAGCTAAATGATGCATGCCTTCATGATCCATTCCCTACGCCATTTACTGACAAAGTATTGGAAGGAGTAGGTGGTCAGTAGATCTATTCATTCATGGATGGCTTTTTAGGATATCATCATATCAAGATTGCAAAGGAAGATCGGCATAAGATGACTTTTGTGACTGAGTGGGGATGCTTTCAGTACACGGTGATTCCCTTTGGACTCAAGAACACACCTGTGATATTCTCCAGGATCGTAGTTGTTGCATTTAAGGACTTCATTCAGAATTTTCTGGTGGTATACATGGATGATTGCATGGTGTATGCGTTGGTAAAGGATCATCTCGCCAATCTACGATTAATGTTGGAGGTGTCGACAACACTATATCACCCTGAATTCAAAGAAATGCATATTCTATGTTCCATTTGGGATTTTCTTGGGACATATTGTCTGTAAGGAAGGGGTGATTATTAATCCAGTTAAGATTGCGCTTATTTCTAATATGCCCCCACCGATGAATGTGAAACATCTCAGAGTGACATTGGGACATATGGTATATTATCAGAAGTTCATAAGAGGATATGCTCTGATTATAACACCAATGGAGAAGTTGCTGAAGAAATATGCACAGTTCAAATGGAGTTACAAGTGTCAAGGGAGTCTCGACACCTTAAAGAAGAAGATGGTCACAACACCAATATTGGTCTTTCCAGACTGGACAAAGGAATTCCATGTCCACGTTGATGCATCATCAGTCACGTTAGGAGTGGTTTTGGTGTAACCAGGTGAAAGCGATATGGACCATCTGATTTTTTTTGCAAGTCAAAAGTTGTCATTTGCAGAATGAAACTACACCATGATGGAACGTGAATGCTTGGTGATGGTATATGTGCTCCAAAAATTTTGTCATTACCTGTTAAGAGGACATTTGAAGATGTTCACTGATCATTCTACACTGAAATACTTGGTCAACAAGCCTGTGTTGTGGGGGAAGATATGTCGCTGGCTGCTACTCTTTCAAGAGTTTGATTTTGAAATCATCATGAAGTCGAGTCACTTGAATGCAGGGCCTAACCATTTGTCGCGAATTGAGATAGGAAAAGAACCAACCAACATCGAGGATGGGCTACCTGATGCGCATCTATTCAAGTTTGGAATGATTGATGACCATTATGAGCAATTTGTTGATTGCATGGGCAGACCCAGGTTTACTATAATCAATCAACAACACCCCTAACTCACTGGCCCTTTCGGCGACAGACCGCGAAGCGATCTGAAGTCTCACCCGAAGTGAATCTAATGGGTTGGCCAAGACTCAAGTGTCTTGGACCAGGTTCTGCGCATCCTACTTCTCTTCTCTTACTCCTGTGAGTCACAAGGTCAGCTATATCGGCGCATCGCACGTCCCCGTCTACTCGCAGCACTTTTAGCCGTGCGATTCTTATCCACGCGCAAGTCGCACGGTTTCTTCCCACGTCGCACAACTTCCACCTACTCACAATACCTCCAACCTTATCGCATCTCTACGCACCGCGGGACACCCAACCTCTCCTCAGCGCTAAGCCCTCAGCTCGTAGTATCGCGCACCGCAGCTCCTCTGCCGGTGCGATATCGCCTCTCTGCGATATCTTACCACTACGACTTTGCACCCTTAGCGTTGACTATGTCGATGTGCGAAACTCTACTCCCCAGAAGTTATATTGTGATTAAATGGTCATTAGAAACAGACGTAAAGGAGTCTTTAAGCAGCTTACTAAAATACTTCAACTTATCTCTATCTTCCTGCATTACCGTGGGCTGAACAATACATACATTCACTTACTGTAACTAACATTATATGCATGATAACCAGTAACAATAAGCAAATACATTCACATTCATGCAACACATAACACGCGGATTTAACGTGGTTCACCCCCAGGATGGGAGCTACGTCCACCAAACTGTGCTTCTATTATATATCTTGAGGGAAGTTAGCACAGTCTGTTGCACTGCATATGCAGCGCGAGATCTCTTCTAGATCTCTAGCCTCTTTCTATATCTATATTGCCTTTCTTTCAATATATCCTTCCCTCTCTTTCCTCTCTGTGGATGGTTACATACAGACTCAAATGAATCATAGACAAGCTAGGTGTCTGGATCGTTACAACACAGTCTGTCTGACTGACTCCTGAGTCTACTTCAAAAATAATCAACTGACCAACTAACGACTCGTCCTACGAACCAACCAACCCTTTACAATACAAAATACAAGCTTTTATAGGCGGCCCGAAGGTCTCTCCATTAAAACACTGTGGGCCTGTCCCAACAGTAACCCAAACCCAATTAGTGACAGTCGGTCCTCTCTATCCTTGAGGTAGCCGCTTCCCCTCACACCACAGCTCTCTGCAGTCTTCCATGCTTCCCGGCACTGACCATGGGTACTATGCACCGCTTCTCGTTTCTGTCCTTCGCCTTCAATGCTTGAGTCTCATTGCTCCTTCTTCTTTATGAGGGTCGCTGAGCCCTCCTGTCTTCCGCCACTACCTTCAATGCAGTGGGTGAGCTCTCCCTTCTCGGCCGCTCAGGTACCGTTGCCTTTCTTTGACTTTCGCATCCCAAAAAGTCACGGTTTCTGGCTCTGCTCTCCAGCTGGAAACGTGCTACGACGTCGTAGCTCTGCCTTGTCTTCTTTCTACCCAAACTATATCTTTCCGCCAAAACTAGCAGCTTCCTCTGTAGCTGCGGGGCCCTGCTCCAACAGTCCCCTAACACTCACTTGTTGTTCGTCCTTGAGCCACCTGCAACAAGCTTCTCCTGCTGCAACTTATCCTTCGCCTCCTGCGAAGTGCGCTGTAACCTGCCTTGAAGTCCTACGACTTCATTCTTCATCTCCTTGGCGCACTGTTTCGCCGAATCAAGCAATGCTTAATCAATCTTGGAGTCCTCTGTTCCTTCAATTTTCTCTCTGGTGGTCGTGAATTCCTTCACCTTCTGCTCAACCACGTCAACTAATTCTGTGATTTGCTCCTGAAAAGGTTGAAGCAGGTCAGTGATGTGCAGCTCCTTTGTTCTTAACTGCTGCACCTCTTGCTGTAATTGGTTCATCTCCTTCGTCTTCCTCATCTTCTAAAGAGCTACCAGGCTCTTTATTTCTTCTTTCATGGCCACTGCAGTGTTCTCTACTTGCTGTATACTCTGCTGGATCTCGACCTTCTGTGGTGGCTCATCTAACTCAGCCCATGTGTTCATCGCATTTGTTAGTAATACCGGGGCTTCGTCAATGCATGATTGTATCTGCGCAGAGGTGAGTCGAAAGGTTTCCACTCGCGCTTTTTGGTCTGCTAGGGAGGTGTCTTGTAGACATGCCTCAAGCTCGGCGATCTGCATCTCGTGGTTTGCCTTTATCCTGGCTACTTTCTCATCCATCTTAGCTACAGTTTCTTCGAGAACCTTTGCTCTTTCTGCAACTCTTTGTAGCTTCTCCGGGGTAGGTAGTGCGAACTCGATGTTACAGTTAGGGAGTTCTAGTGCAATATTTTGTAGTACCTGGGAGAGTTCCTGATCCTTGTTCTGATATGTTTTTAACTCGTCTACCTTTTTCTGATAGCTGGTGGCGAGTGCTGCGTTCTTTTGCTTTAGCTGTGCATTCTGCTGGTAAGTCGCAAGCTCTCTACTCCTGAGCTCTGCGCTTAGCTGCTGTTGGATTCTGTGCAACTGATCAATGTGAACCTCTGCGAGGTTAACCTCAAGGGGTTGCTTAAACTGGACTAGGGTGTCCGCCGTTGTCACCGAGAGTCTGATACTGCCCTGTGGGATAAACACAATGTTGAGGCGATCTTTTGCCAAGCTTTCCTCGCGGGGTACCGTCAGTGCTGAAGTTTCTCCAGTGGGCGCCTTTACTGGTGGAGCATGTATCGTGGCAGCCTTCTCTGTAATTGTTCGTATGTCTATGAGCTACTTTTCTACGGCGCTCTGAATCTTTTCCTGTGATTGCTTCACCTCATCAAATGAATCCTTGAGTGTATCACATGTCTTTGTTGCGATGAGTTTGTAATCATCTTCTGTTAGTGCCGTCTTCAGAGCCGGTTTTGAAGTTTTCTGTTTCTTCCTCCCCTGCGTCGCTGTGGTCTCCTGGCTTCCATCCTTTGTAGTGGGCGTTGTTGCTGATTCTTCCGGCACATCTCTTTTCTTCTTGCCTTGTGGCGGTACTTCTGTTGTTTGGTGTGCCTGGGTGTCTAGTTTTTCTTTGCTTTTTTCTGGTGGGCCTGTCTGCGCGGTCTCTGCCGGTATTGGCGTGGTATCTTCGTATTCCTCTCGCCATTGGTCATCGAAGCCTCTGATGACATTCTCAACATCCTGCACTGTCATTCTGAAGGAGCCAGGGGCCCAGTCGTCCCTTTTTGTCCTTTTAGGCCTTAGACAAATTAAGTGGCTATCTGCGATGAAATTAAGCCGGT
Source organism: Pseudotsuga menziesii (assembly GCA_001517045.1). Classification (NCBI taxonomy): domain Eukaryota; kingdom Viridiplantae; phylum Streptophyta; class Pinopsida; order Pinales; family Pinaceae; genus Pseudotsuga; species Pseudotsuga menziesii. The sequence continues at coordinate 100,033 of LPNX010436426.1, read as the reverse complement.
TGTCAAATATATCCACGGTCTCTTTACTGATGCGCGGTGATGCTTGGATAATGGCCTTCAACAGCAAATAGTATTCAAAGAATACCATCGCATTAACCTTTTTTCTGGCTTGGCTAGGGCTGTCCCATAAACTGGCATAGCGCACACCGCGTGGCGCTCCTCCTGGAAGTTGTGGAAACTGGGAATTAGGCGGCTCCTTCCAGCCGACAAAGGCGCATAGTACTAGCAGCCATGAGAAATGGAAAGGGTGGTTTGCGTGATCCTGGGATGCCAAGAAATCTTCCTGAAGCATATTTAATAAGAATAACGACCAATTGAACTGTTCTCCCTCCATAACTTGTATGGCCAGACTGATCACGGATCCTGTGACTTCCTTTGGTCAAACTTTAGTTAACAGTCTTCCTGCAAGCAGGCTGGCTGTAAATTGGAGCGTCTCATTTTGTAAACTCGTAACATCATAAGCCCTGCCTCCTCGCTGTAACTGATATTTTTTAACGAGCGCTGGTGGCAGCTTGGAATCCTTGGTCTTTCCCGATACCTGTACGTCGGGGTATTTACCAGTCTTAGACAAGCTAGTGATGCGGTGTATCAAGTTGATGTTGAGGTCAAATCGGCTACCTACCCAGAGATGGCCTCCATGTACACATGACAGTAGTATATGCACCACAGCATTGACCTCTACACTACGTCCAAAATGGGGTAGTCTCAACAAATTAAGCAGACCCGAGGGTTCAAGAACCTCAACATGTGGCATGGGGACAAGTTCCTCTCGACCTGTCCTTAGGTTTTTCTCACGCACCAGATAGTGATCTGGTTTGAAGTGGGGGTACGTCTTACCATCTCCCGGGTTGTAATCTATGAATTTAACTACGCCAGCATATCCTATGAGATCACCATTTTCTTTAACCTGAGAATCTATGGGCGGGATGGGAATAGTAAGCTTACCGCTCTTGGAGATTTTGATGTCTGGAGCGCCTTCAACTCGTGGGATGAGGTAGTCTGTTGTACTAAGGACTTTATCCTCCCGTTCAGAGCCGAATTCCTCCGCCAGCTGGGAATGGCTTCTCGTCTTTGGTGGTTCTCTGGTTCGGGACGAGCTCGGCAGGTTAGCTGTAGATGGCGACGCCATAGCTCCTGCAAGGCCGTGACGCTGAAATCTTCTCAAAATGTTTTCCAGCGGCTCGTCCTCAGATAGGACCCACTTAGCATAAAATGGCGAACGTGCAATGGCTGCAACT
>LPNX010436426.1:46880-96629 GCA_001517045.1 Pseudotsuga menziesii | reverse complement strand
TGAACGGTGTTGGAAATGGATCATGAAGTGATGCATCGTTGAGTTTTCGCAGATCAACACAGATCCTGATGTCCCCTTTTGTTTTCTTCTCTTGCACTACGATAGGGCTAACCCATTCGCTTTCCTCAACTGGCTCGATGATGCCTGCTACTAGCATTTTATCAATTTTGTCCTTTACTTTTTCTTTGTAGCGCGGATTCAATCTGTATGGGCGCTGCTTAACTGGTCTAGCATCCTCCTTTAATGGTATCCTCATGACTCCCAGGTCTCCAACTATTCCCTTCATCTCTGTGAACTTGGTGGGAAATAGGTCCTGATAGTCATGTAGCAGATCTGCAATCTGTTCGACTGTTTCATCATTCCAGTAGTCTCCAATAGAGGCAAACTTAGGTTCTGCATCTGTGCCAATATTGATATTTTTAATCTTGATGGGCTCGATGATCGCTGGAATCTATAACTGTGGTCCCTCCACATCGCGAGTGCCTGCTGATTCTGGAATGTTGGTATTGCGAGGATCCTCATCCACCTCATCTGATTCTGATGCAAAATTATAGCATTCCAACGCCTCTTCTAGCTGGATAGTCCACTCAGGTTGGACTGGTACTGAGATGTTGCGATCCTCAAAAATATTTGTCTTGATTATGTCTAGGGCCTGAGCAACACTTGGATGTTCTGACTCAAACGCAAAGGTGAGTAGGAAGCTGTCTGTCATAAGTGGCCATGTGGTTGTTCCCTTGCGCAGCTCAGTCTCTGTATACCATTTCCTTGGAACTGTGTCCAATGTGTGAATGAATCTGTGAACCCATTCATCCTCTGGAATGTCCGACCAGTTCTGTTCACATGTCTAAATGTGTACCCTGGGGTCAGTTTCTCCTGTGTATTTCTGTTGAACATACTCTCTGTCGTCAGAAAATCTGATCGCCATCAGTCTTTTCATATTATCCCATGATGCGATATTCTCTTTATGCGCATACCACCATCTTGCAGGTGTGGCTCGAACTGCAAGGTCCATAGCTGTGATCCTCTGCTCATGAGGAATTTGTTGCTCAAACTGTTCAAAAAAATCCTAGATATTCGTTAGACCATGATATGATGGAGTCTTAGCGATCTCAGCGCCAATCCATCGCAGTGACTTACTGATAAACGCACATCTGCGCGCTGAGACTTCGTAAAGTCTGTTCTGCCAGTTTTCTAGACCAACATCCGAATCCGATGCGCATGAGTTGTCGCATCACCAACTAATGTTCCCTTCTGCGGTTGGATTGATGTAGTCATTCTGGTTTGCAGTCATCTGGTAGAGACTATCAATGTTATGTGCCTCTTCCTCTGCTCGGATGGGTTCAATATATCTAGGACCTTGGTAAGGATCCAACGGTGCGATGACCCGGATCTGCGCATCCTCAAAGGTCATTTGCCTTTTCTTTAGGTCAATGATAGCTTTGCTGCCAATTGCCCAATCAATACTCAATAGTGCTGGATATGGTCGACTGTCACCAATGATTTCTATAACCTCGAAGTCCACAAAAGTACAAACTCCGTCAATATCAACTGGCACCTGTGGTAGTCGACCCAATGGTGATACTCGCTGCTGATTAGCTAATCTCAGGTGGATAGGTGATAGGGCTAACTGAGGGCTACCCATCTGTTCCCATGTCTGCTTAGTTAGAACATTCACCTCTGACCCTAGATCTAAGACAACCTCATCCATTTCAAACTCACCAATCTGCGCTGTGAATTTCATCTCTCTTCCTGTCCTTGTATGTCTCGTAATATTATGGACAGCGCGATGTGCACTGCTCGAGAGAGAGGGTTGCTGATACTGATCTATCATGCGCTGTAGCTCGCCGACATCTTTATCATTTCTCAGGAGTTTCAAGCAGCTGTGCAGGAAGGCTTGTACGCTTCCTGTCGATTCATCCTCGTCACATCTTCCCGATGTGGTAGCCTGCTGTGCCTGCTCAGGGCTATCGCTACAAGGTACTTGCTGCGGCACGCTCCTAGATGGCGGTACCTGCGGTCCTGATGGTGTAAGTTCAACAAAGGAAGCCTTGGCTTCATGAAAGGTCTCTTTATTCTGCTGTAGGTCGAGTGTTGTTGCTTTACTAGGAGCTCTGCGCACCCACCCCTGACTTGTGTTCTTTCCGGTCGCCTGCGATGTGCCACTGGTGGAAGCACCGCTCCGAGTCACAATATTGACTCTTGGTTCTGGTTCTGCCTTCTCAGCAACGATAAGTTGGATGTTCTGGTGTGCGGCTGGTTTAGGGTCTCTGATCTTAGCTATCAAGATAGGACACTCTTCTATGGTATGATCATAAGATTTGTAGTAGTTACAAGTGGTAGTGGCGTTTTGACAGTCCCTAGCATAGTGTCCTGTGATTCCACAATTATAACAAGTGACTGGTCCATGACCTTGGCCAAAACCTCCTCCTCGGCCAAAGCCTTCTCCTCGTGCGAAGCCTCCTCCACGGCCTCGTCCTTTGAATCCTCCTCCACGGCCTTCGTAAGTCTGATCCGGCTGTGGTCCTGTTGCTGGACCCTGTGTGTCTGCTTGGACTCTGTACACATCATGTGTTCTTTCTGACATGAGATCATAAGCTCAGCATTCTTATTGATCGTGCCCGACGGACTTACAAAAGATACAATATAGGTTTTTAGGTGTCTGTACATACTTTTGAAGAAAAGGGCATTGCTGAGGTGGATGTCCTTGTGTTTTACATATTTCACACCATGGCCCTTGCATTCGTGGTAAGGGGTTAGGAGCCCCTGACGCTAAATATTCTGCAAAGACTGGACAATTGTCTTTACTATGGCCCTGTGCTCTACACTTTATGCACCATATGTCCTGCATAACCTCTTTCCCTTTTTTAAGTTCGTGTATCTGTAACGTAAGGTTGTCCAACTGGGTCTGTAGAGTTGTCATTCCTATACTGGTTTCTACTAAAGGTGAAGCCTCTAGTTTCATTGCCATCTCCAGCGCTTCATCTTGAGTAGTAAGTTTCTGCTGCATTAGTGGCATTCTGATATGAGGGAGCAGTGCTGCAATAAACCATTCCTTATGCTGCTATGGCGCAAAATCAAAACTTACTTGGTCTATAAGAGCTTTGAATTTCTGGTCAAAGTCCCATACCGACTCTGATGGTAGCTGCTTAATATCCTTAAGCTCTGTAATGCACTGAGACTCAGACTTAGGTTTCTTAAATTCTTTAATCATGGCGTTCTTGACCTGGGCAAGCATCTTGGGTAATGTAGTATACTTTATGTACCATGTCAAGGCTCTGTCTCTGAGTGTGGTGACCAACTGTACAAGTTTAAGGTTATCGTCGTTGATTGTTTTAATGGTCCACATAGCTTCGCATAGGAACCAATGTTGTTCCGGGTCTTCTGCTCCTGTACCTTTAAAAATAGGTAGCTTCATGTCGTCTCCCATTCTATTTCTCTGTGGTGGGTTCTGACTGACTGGGGTACTACCACTCAGCGGTGTAGGTGAAGGTGTTGTAGCGGGAGTAGGTACTAACTATGAGCTACTAGATGGAGTACCTATGGGGTTATTCTGAGTCCCTGTCTGCTTCTGTGGAGTATAGGGGTGGTAAGGGATACCCCCCTCTGGTTCTTCTGTGGTGCTAGGGCTCTGTTGTCTAATACTGTCTGAACTGTCTTCAACTACAGGAGAACTAAAATCTACTTTATACTTCTTTCCACTACGTGTTCGTCCAATGTCATCAAAATCACTTTCAAACTCTTGTGACATTACTATCTTTACTTATTCATCTGAAACTAGATCCATTGTTTCATTTTCATATAGAAGCATTTTAAGGGACAAGTTTAGAGATCTTAGGTACTTACCATGATATCCTCTGAAGAAGTATCGTTCAGCTGCGCTGAAGCTCTTTCTCTGGTCAACTGCAAATTCTGTAACAAAGCCTTCTAGCACACTTGTCAGCCAGAAGTCCACTGCTCTCGTAATCGGATTGTCGAGGTTCTGCACGGTCTGAATCAGCTCCGGTGTCCAGACAATGTTTCTTTTCTTCTTGAATGTATTCCTATCTGTCAACTTAGATAACCAGTCGAAAAGCTCATTTCCATAGGTTGCAAAAAATATAGTGTGTATGTCTGAAGCAATATGCTTTTCTAACCAGGCCTCTGTGCTCAGTTTCGAACTCCGATTCTCTTTCTTGGCGAACTCCCTTAAGTCTGAATCCAACCACTGGTGAAACTCTTCTCTAGTAGGACGCCAACAGAACATTAACTCCCAGTCATTTAAACCGGCAACGGAACCATTTGTTGATTGCATGGGCAAACCCGGGTTTACTATAATCAATCAACAACACCCCTAACTCACTGGCCCTTTCGGCGACAGACCGCGAAGCGATCTGAAGTCTCACCCGAAGTGAATCTAATGGGTTGGCCAAGACTCAAATGTCTTGGACCAGGTTCTGCGCATCCTACTTCTCTTCTCTTACTCTTGTGAGTCACAAGGTCAGCTATATCGGCGCATCGCACGTCCCCGTCTACTCGCAGCACTTTTAGCCGTGCGATTCTTATAAACGCGCAAGTCGCACGGTTTCTTCCCACGTCGCACAACTTCCACCTACTCACAATACCTCCAACCTTATCGCATCTCTGCGTACCGCGGGACACCCAACCTCTCCTCAGTGCTAAGCCCTCAGCTCGTAGTATCGCGCACCGCAGCTCCTTTGCCGGTGCGATATCGTCTCTCTGCGATATCTCACCACTACGACTTTGTACCCTTAGCGTTGACTGTGTCGATGTGCGAAACTCTACTCCCCAGAAGTTATATTGTGATTAAATGGTCATTAGAAATAGACGTAAAGGAGTCTTTAAGCAGCTTACTAAAATACTTCAACTTATCTCTATCTTCCTGCATTACCGTGGGCTGAACAATACATACATTCACTTACTGCAACTAACATTATATGCATGATAACCAGTAACAATAAGCAAATACATTCACATTCATGCAACACATAACACGCAGATTTAACATGGTTCACCCCCAGGATGGGAGCTACGTCCACCAAATTGTGCTTCTATTATATATCTTGAGGGAAGTTAGCACAGTCTGTTGCACTGCATATGCAGCGCGAGATCTCTTCTAGATCTCTGGCCTCTTTCTATCTCTATATTTCCTTTCTTTCAATATATCCTTCCCTCTCTTTCCTCTCTGTGGATGGTTACATACAGACTCAAATGACTCACAGACAAGCTAGGTGTCTGGATCGCTACAACACAGTCTGTCTGACTGACTCCTGAGTCTACTTCAAAAATAATCAACTGACCAACTAACGACTCATCCTACGAACCAACCAACCCTTTACAATACAAAATACAAGCTTTTATAGGCGGCCCGAAGGTCTCGCCATTACAACACTGTGGGCTTGTCCCAACAGTAACCCAAACCCTAATTAGTGACAGTCGGTCCTCTCTGTCCTTGAGGTAGTCGCTTCCCGTCACACCACAGCTTTTTGCAGTCTTCCATGCTTCCCGGCACTGACCATGGGTACTATGCACTGCTTCTCTCTTCTGTCCTTCGCCTTCAATGCTTGAGCCTCGTTGCTCCTTCTTCTTTATGAGGGTCGCTGAGCCCTCCTGTCCTCCGCCGCTGCCTTCAATGCAGTGGGTGAGCTCTCCCTTCTCGACCGCTCAGGTACCGTTGCCTTTCTTTGACTTTCACATCCCAAAAAGTCACGGTTTCCGGCTCTGCTCTCCAACTGGAAACGTGCTACGGCGTCGTAGCTCTGCCTTGTCTTCTTTCCGCCAAAACTAGCAGCTTCTTCTATAGCTGCGGGGCCCTGCTCCAACACAAATGATTCAGTTTTTTGTGACAGGAAAAGTACTGGATGATTTCACCACAGGTCAAAAGAAACAATTGGTTGTTCGGGCTGCGGATTTTCAGTTGATTGTCAAATAACTCTATAATATGGGACCTGATGAGATTCTATGTCGATATGTCTTACCGCATGAACAAGAAAGTATATTGGCATAATCACATGATGGGGTTGCAGGAGGACACTATGGAAGTCGTGCAACTGCAAGGAAGATGCTTTGCATAGGCCTTTGGTGGACAACTGTGCATAATGATGTGGTGGATTATGGGAAGAGTTGCAATGTTTGCCAAAGAACGGGGAAGCCTTCACGAAGGGATGAGATGCCCTTAGTACCTTAGGTAATGCTGCAACATTTGATAAGTGGGCAGTGGATTTTGTGGGACCCATCAATCCACCAGGAAAAAGGATGCGTGCACGATATACTATCACTGCGAAAGATTATTTGACAAGGTGGTTGGAAGCAAATTCAGTGACAGATTACACCTCTATGATTGTGACAAGGTTTTTATTCGACCATGTTGTCACTCGATTTGGTTGTACAAAGATTTTGATGAGTGATCAGGGGAGTCATTTTATCAATCGAACTATCATTGCACTGACAAAGGATTTCCATATTCAGCATACGAATATCACTCCCTATCATCCACAGGCTAATGGAATAGTCAAAATGTTCAATAAGGTATTGGAGCATGCACTCACCAAAGTCTACAATGCAAGCCGCGATGATTGGGACTTGAAGATTTTGGCGAACTTGTGGGCCTATCAAACTACCTGCAAATGGTTGACAAGTTAGGCATCGTTCAAGTTGATTTATGGCCAAGAAGCAGTGATGCCAATGGAATTATTGTTCCAAGTCTACGCATCACAGCAATGACAGGGATGGATGATGGAGGAGCACTAGAATAACAACTAATGCAATTGTTACATCTTGAAGAAGATTGGTTTGTCTCAGGATTTCACCAGCGAGTTGAAAAGGATCACCAGAAGGCATGGCATGATCGACACATCAAAACCAAGCACTTCCAACAAGGCGATATGGTGCTACTCTATGACAGTAACTTTGCGAAACACCCAGATAAGTTGCAAATTCATTGGTTAGGTCCTTATGTAATCAATTTCATTACCAAGGGAGGTGCGATATAGTTGCAGTAGCTAGGTGGTGCGATGCTGCCTAAGTTAGTGACTGGAAACCAGATAAAGCCCTAACGGGATAGCTAGGTGCGACGTGATGCTTAAGGCATTGCGCAATGGAAAAAAGAGATGTAAGAGGTGGTTCAAGGGAGGTTGGCACACTGGAAACCGGCAGTAGCACAAGAGAAAATAGTTTGAGTCGTAGCAAGAAAGAGTCCAGAAATGTCTGCAGGGACGCGATAGGGTCAAATCAGCCAGTTAATGCAATAATTAAATTAGTCGAGCGATGACGCAATTCGACAGGATGCACATTTATGGGGAATTCGATCGTTAGATCAGGAGGATCATCGACGGATTCAGGTGATAAATGGAGGATTTGGTTGTGAAGATTGGAAATCTTTTGCATAGGTGCTCTCGCACTATAAGAGTTGGTGGGGTGTGAGTTGGATGAACCATTGTGACTATTGAGTTGAGTAGAGCATCAAGAAATAATAGAGCATAGTTGAGAGGCTGTGAATGATTGTATTGCAGCAATGGCACAAGTAATATCGAGTGGCAGAGTTCATGACTCTCCACCGATCATGACACCAATCATGGAGGAGATGCCCGAGGTGTAGGCGGAATATCCATGGATTCTACAGAAGAAAAGGGGGGGCAATCGGCCCAAGTTGCCACAACAGGAGAAGAGAACAAACATAAGTTCATCTCGACAGACGGAGGCAGTGGAGGAGGGAGGCCCATCAACGACTAGTGCGGAAGAATTGTTGGAGCAACAATTTCTCACATGGTATCAGAGCTAGATGGAGCTGCAACACATCATGTAAGGTTGAGTTGTTGTTTAGGGCATATTTCCAGTTTATGTGAGTGTTTTTCATTGCAGGTTTCTACAACGACTTCATGGATTCGAAATTTGTTCCTCTCCTTTCCCCATTCAACTATTATGAATGGAAGTCGAAGATGTGTGCATTTCTCAAGAGGCAATGTCTCTATGATGTGTCCATTGGTGCTGTGAGAGAACCAGAGTCCTATCAAGAGAAGGATGCTTGGCTTAATGACAATGATAGAGTCTATGTAACCATGTGTCTAGCTATACCTCCTACAATGCGCTACATCCTTGATTCTGTTGATTACCCATTCGAGATTTGGAGAAATCTAGATGAAGCTCTTGGCATGCAGCAAGAAGATGTGAGCTATATGGAGAGCAAGAAAATGGGCACCTCCTTATGTGTTCTTCCTATGATCTCAGCCTCATGCATTTCTTAAGAAGCTGTTCAAAATGAAGAAGAAGAAATAGCCAAATATTCAGCAAATGATCCAGCTCAAGTTTCTTCCTCTGTGGCTTCCTCTCCTTGTCAAGAAGCTATGTTTCATGAAGAGAGCATACGAGTTGTTGCCATCACTACTGCTAAAGATTTATTTTCACCCTTCTCCTATATGTCTTCAGTTACAAATGGGCAAGATGTATTGCTAGTTGATGTCCATAGCGAGCCTTCTCTAGAAGATGGGTTTTCTTCAAATGAGAGTATTGGTTCGAAAAATGGAGATGTTTCATCCACCATCACTAGTATAGTTCCTTCAAGTTCATATGAAGATGGAGAAGCTTTTTCCATCACAATGGCACATTTGGAACTTTTGTTCCACATTCTTGCGGCTGATTACAACCTTCATTTGAATTTGATGCTTCAAGATCCTTATGACTCGCTTGGGGTCACCTATTCTCAAGCATTTACAGTCTCTTTCAGGTATGGCATCCTGTGTGGTTCAAATTCCTCACATGGCATCCTGTTTGGTTCGAATTAGTCACCTGGTGGTTCGAGGTTCAAATCTGAAGAGTATCATTTGCTCTCCCATCAATGCATTTCAATTGTTCTACATGGTCTAAGGATTCATCATGCAGCTATTCATGAGTTGATTGAGTACATTCCACTTCTTCCCAAGAAGAAGATTCCTCCAGAATTTTTTTAGTTTGGAAGTATATGCAGAGTTTGTTTCTGTTTCCTAATCCATTTTTGAGGGGAGGTTTTTCCCATGAGGTTTTCCTCCTTACCTCTGTTACATGGATCAATAAACTTGTAAAAGGGTGACTTGTGCCTTAGTTTCCAAGGCCTCAAACACTAAATTGTACTAATTCTGGATTAAGGGAGGGTGTTGGAGTAGTAATACATCCTTAGTATATAGTTTAGACCTTAGGCTAACTTGATTTTCACAAATTTCATTAATGTCCTATGGTTTAGACTTAAGAGAGTTAATCCAACAATATATCCCGTTAACTTGGCCTGTTCACACCTACAATAGCGCCTGGTTTGGTCAACCTAGCCCATGTGCTCCATCATTAATGCATTGGAGTGCTACCTCATTGATTTGTAGGGCCTTGGCTTAACTAAGTGCACTTGGGGTGAATCTGGCCTGTTTTAGCTCTCTTAGGAGCATTTATTGCCACATAGAGCACCCCACTTGCCTCTATTTCCTCACCCACGCATGCCTTGGATTCTTTAATGACCCAACACTCACATATCAATTCGAGTCTGTTTGGGCTGAGTTGGGTCTCCATTGGTCCACCTAGGGGGGATTGAGGTCGTTTCCCACATTGACACATGTACAACTCTAATTGGCTTCCAGAGCCACTTGAATTTGTCCATTGTATTATAAATGATGTATGATAATAATATGACAAGCAATCAACACCTTTCACATGTGTTGTTCCAGCAATTTTCTGTCTCTTTGTTTTCTCTTGCATGTTTTGTCAAACACTTTGATGGTGAAATTGTTCTAGCTCCTAGATCTAACTTGAGAAGCAATTTCTCACAAGAATCAACCGCAAGGAGGGGGTGACATTTGCTGATATCCCTCACTATATTTCCCCACGAAAGACCAACACACCTTAGGTTAGATTGACAAAGAACCAGCGATATCCGCTTTAGATGTCGACGACATCGAAGGGCGTTCACATTACGATGGACATTGTGTCGAAATTCCTGTGGATGACATACAATGACCATGACTTGTTGGCCTCTAAAGAATGCACGACGAAGCCATATGTGAAGCAACAATCGGGAAGCTACGGACTATTTGTTCAAATACCAGAATAATGGGCTATGGGTTTGCAGCGATCAACCCTGTTGGGCCTCACTCACACGCTGCATTTTGGTCGGCTAGTGGAGGCCAACGCATATGTAAAGCAGTTGTTGGCATGCTTTCATGGAGGGTACCTATGGCTAGATATGAAGGTACCGGTCACAATAGAGTTGATTTTGTAGATAACTGGATTGCCGGCGACGGGTGCTGACCCTTCGCAATATTTTCGTGGAAAGGATAATGACAAGTGGTTAGCCGCTAAATTAAAGAAGAAATGTCTAGTGGACCATGACAAAAGAGCTTATGTTGTCAACACAATAAATGATTGTGCATTTTGAGTTGCAGCCAAGATTTTGGCTATCAAAGTGGTACAAAAGAACCGCCATAATCAATGCACATCTGGAGTAATCGCATGCACAGAGCAGTGCATAGAGGGTGTGCAGATGAACTGGTCATTGTTTTTGTTGAACCAACTAACGGAGGATGCGATACTTGTTCAGGAGGGTAAGCGGGCGTTCACTTACTCCTTGTTGTTAATCCTGATTGCATTGGTATGATGGATGGAGCCCGAGGAGTATCAGGGAATGGATGTGGAAGTTGCGCAAGTATGCAAAGGCACAAGGTATCAAAACTTATGGTATCTCACCAAGAAGAGTCACCAAACTAACTATGTAATCCAATTTTATGTATATTGGATGGAGTAACGGGAAGCCGCACAAAAGGTTCCGTGCCTTTCGGAGGTGGCAATGACAACATATCGGCATATCACAAGTTTTGTGATGGCATCGCATGCCATTCATATTAAGGCACGACACAACGTAGAGAAGCAATGGCTCACTACCATGTACAAGTTGGCCGATGAAGAACTTGATGCCATCATTGCTAACTACTCGAGCGAATGGAAAGTACCAGTCAGTAGTGACAAACTATCGGATACCAAAGTGGGTCTGCCCACCGTCGCACTGGTAGATCAGACATAGGACCATGAAAGTGAGAAGGAATCACGGGAGGAGTCTTCCAGGACCTTGATAGATTTTGAGACCAACAAACAATTCGAAGAGAGGAGGACAAAGTGAAGACAGGAGCAAGGAGAAGGTAGCAACACTGCGCAAATGGCTGATGAGCAGGTAAATCACATCATAATGACAATCACCATTCCGACAAGTGCTAGGGAGGCATAGTTAAAAGAACACTCAGTAGGGTTCTTTCACCAGGTCAAAGAATTATTGTCTTCTCTGACTAATGTTGTTGTGGAGAAGGTTTCACGAGACAATGTGTTGCAGCGGGTAGCTGAACTTAGTACAGGGAAGCGCATTCGGATCATGCAGATTCCACTGCAGGCACCAGAGTCTGGCAGCGAGGAAGTTGATGTGGCGATGCACCAATTCCACACACTTTATCTGTACCTCAACTAGTTGCCAACCCACATTCTTGTGCGATTGCAAAAGACGGCGAGTCAGGAGCTCGTGGACTATGAAGAAATCATAGGAGACCACCTTCTAAAGTCACAAGAACAAATGTAGAAGGTACAGGAATAACTTGAGCGCATCAGGAAGGAACAAATGGAGGACAGAGCAGAAAAGGAGAAAGCTTTGGATGATAGGGCGCGGCTAGAGAAAGCCATCACATTTGCATGTTAAGAAATCCCTTACATCACAAAGGCAATGTTCGCGGAGACTAAATTTCAGCGATTGGGGTAGGTTATTGTAGATTCGTGAAGAGATAATGAAGAGTTGTAGGCACATGCAGTGCCCACTACACCGCTTGGGCAAGTAAAGGCACGAAAGAGCAAGATTGAGGAAGTAGTCGCACAGCTGGAAGAATGTGAGTGAGAGGCCAAGGTCATGATGGAGAATACCACATCCTTTTGGATGAGCATAGTGTAGGATAAGCAACTGCAACAACTTGGTGCATAGTTGCATTGAGCCAGACACACATTTAGCCGCCATGCGGGATTTGTTGAAGTTGATGCCTTCTGTGATCCAAGTCACTAAGGAAGTAGAACTGAAGGCACTCCAGAATAGAGCAAGCAAAATAAGGGAAAGGAATCAGTGCCGCATGATGCAGTTCGACACATTTTAGGAGCTCGACGAGGCACTGGCTCTCAAATTTATGGATGTTCTTAGTCGCATTCAAGAAGCTCGCACTTAGGTTGTGGAAAAGATTGTCGATCATTCTACCGAATAGGACATGGAAGACTGTGCAGTGATCACCACCTGGGTGAAAGAGGTAGATGAGCAGTTCCAGAAAGAATATGAAGAATTCAAGGCAAAGATCAGCGCACACACGGTCTCCAGTTGACGTGGCTCAAGGACGAGCCACAAGTTTGTGTTGGGGCCCTGTTGGCAGGAAATATGGATGCGCAAGGTGCAAAAGTAGACCATGTTGTGCAAGACGAAGGTTAGTGTGCAATGCGGAGAAGTCGACAAAGAGTCGGCTTGGTCATTATTTTGTAGTTTTTGGTCCAAGTAGTTAGAAAGTAGTTAGAAGTGGACCAATTTGTAAAGGCCCAAGCCTACATATAGAATTAGAAATGTAGTAGGAAAAAGGGAATTAAGGACTCAAATGATGAGATCATAGATTTTGTCTTAGATTATATGTTGAAACATCTGTGGAAGATCGATTTGTGTGTCTGTTCTATATTGCGACTCTGAGAATGTATTTTGGGATCATGTTTTGATGTACGAAAGTAATATGACATGCACGGATGATGTTGGAACCACTGCAGTTGCTTTATGTTTGTTGCTTTTACTATCTTAATGTTAAGATCTAAATGAGTAATTGTTGTGATATGGTTTATATTCTTGAATGATGCGACAATTCTACATAATGAATGACTCTATGTTTGTTGATCTCTTTATGAAGACAATGTGATGATTAAATCTGATATGAATGGTTTCTGATGCAGTTGAATACGAATAAATGATTATAAAAACCTCCCCCGAATCTCTGGATAATATCGCGACAATAAGAGAATAGTGAGAAATAGGTGTGCAAATCCTCCTCCTTACTACAAAAACATGGTTTCTGCAGCTCTCCCTTGAACATCTCGGGTGAAACTTCATCTGCTTCGCAGGTGTTGTTGGACAAGATAAAACCTATCTAGGCCGGTGCTCAATGAGATCACTGTTTATGGGTGTCGACAGAGTGTGAACCCCTGTCGATAGATATGTGTCAACAAATATTCACTGAACGCAGAACATTGAAAACATGGAATGAAGTACCATCTCATGGTAATCAGGTAAACAATTAATAATATCGTGACCAACAATTTTTTTTTCAATGAGTTCTATGCTTCCATTATGGCTGGCCATAGTGACACCCACATTCTCTTTGGCATTTCTGTGCACAAACCCCATCCTAAAGACAAAAGCAACAGCCTTACCACTCATTCAAATAAAGTTGATGCATTGTTGCATAATTTCTCATTTGCTTCATAGTTTTGGGATGAGATTCCTATCCTTTACTTTCTCCCATGTAAGCACTAGTTTGTATTACTGCCCTTTTTAGTTTGTTCTCTTTATTTCTATGCAATTGCTTGGTGTTTCCATCATTTCTCGCAATATGATGGCTAGCATAATTGAATCCCCACTTTGAGTAATGCTATTATAATCTTTGATGCCTTTTCTTATTAGGCTTTTTATCTGCAGGATTTCTCATACTTGGAATAGAACGACAGAAAATGGAAAATCCTGATTTGCATATTGCAACGGGAATGAAGTCTAACTAGAAGGGTGTTCGAGTAAGAAGAGTAGAACCAACAGCTCCGACAACGAAATTCTTGAGATCATCATATATTCTTCTCAGTTATGATGGAATTGATATTGCTAATGATGGAACCGGTAAGGAACATTCTCTTTCTATATCATTCTGCTTGCTCGATTACTTGTGTTTATTTTTCATTTATACATTTCATGTAGGTGTTCCATCATCTTTGTGTTTCAATTTTTGTTTATGCCATATTTTTACACACATGCACCCTTGTGATGTGTTTTTTGTAGAACTTAATAAAATAACAGAGAGTTGGATGGGTTACGATATTGGTATTTGTTAAATTATTCTAACGATATTTCATTCTGCCATTTTAGTCCCTTTCAGGCATGGGGAGCGTATAGGTTTTAGCTACCTTGTTTCACAAAAGTACATAGGAGAGCATGCAAGAGTCAAAATTCTACGTGATTCTAAGTATCATGAATTTGATATTGAGCTTTCTACTCACAAGCACCTAGTCCCTGCACATATAAAGGGGAAGCATCCATCTTATTACATCATAGCTGGATTTGTGTTTTCAGCTATCTCTATGCCATACCTTCATTCTGAAGTATGTTGTTGAATAGTATCTTTTGTGTAAAGTATTTTGAGTTACATGAATCCTAGGAATGAATAAAAATACGTTGGTGTTAATATAGCACAAGAATCTTTCTTACAAAAACTAGATTTTATAGGGCAGGACTTTCAATCCTGAATTCGAAAAACTACCTCTATGGTGCAAGTTAGGGAAGACTTCATTTCTATGCATTCAATAAAGAAGTCGTAGCAATTTATTTTTTAATATTTTGAGCTAGGGTTGGTTGCATGGTATTTTTCATTATTATGGTAATTTTTTTCATAGGTACTCGATTATTAAATAACTTGTTGTTTCTTGTTTATAATTTTGATTTTTTTTATGCAGACACGTGGGCTTAGTGGAGGAAGGTCGTCATTATTTGGATTCCATGAGTCGTTATTATGGAATCAATCCAGAAGCATAACACTATGTAAACATAGTTGATCTTCTTGGTCATGTAGGACACCTTGATCAGGAAATGGACTTCATTAATCAAATTTCAGTTGAACCTTATGGGTATTTTCACCAAAATCTCCATAAAGTGCTTTAAATTTGTTCCAAACTCTATCTTCTTCCTTTTTCTGCAAACTTAACTTTAACATTTTTTATATTTGAAGAAGAATTATTCTTTGGATCCTTTTTCAAACTTGAAACTTCATTATGGATTAACTGAGCACCATCTCTCTCTGAAGGGTCAACCTCAATCCTTTGTTGCACTATTTTATCAACTACTTTTGACTCAGATTCTTTGGACACTTCCTCAACTACCTATCCAAATATGAATGAACTTCATTCCTCACTTTCATGTTGCATCTTTCCACTTTGGCCACGTGGGATATTTCTGTCTCTGCAAGTTTCCTACTAGCAGATGTTATTTCACTATACTTGTGATAGTATTGTAATAAATAGAAGTAGAATATTTATACAGTCTAAAACCTATTTCCATTGAAATTCTTCGTATTGAAAAATCATTTCTTCTGGAAAACCCTTCACTTAAGTCCACCACCATGACTATGCTCTGTAAGTCCCCTCGAGATATCATCATATTCCTCCAAACTAAACTGCCAAGTCCAATTGCATTGGTTATCTTATTTGCAATTTCTTTCTCCCACAAATATAGTAGAATATTGAGAAGCCTAACTTTTACTGGGATGCCAGGACTACAGTTCCTGGTTCAAATTCCGAGAATTGAGGTTTCATAAACAAGTCTCACCTGCACCAAAACCACAGTCATCCAATAAAGAGTCCAGTTCTATTGTCCAAAGAAAAAAAATCGATAGCATATAATGTCCTCTTACCATATCCTTTTAAAACATATCATTCATCCTTTTATATTTTATAACTTCTACCACTAACAACTAAATCTAAAGTCGATAACATGTTCTTGCTAATTCTCAAATGAACTTGTGTCAAAGCCCTGTTAACTCTTTGCCCTTCCAACATGAAATATTTAATTCAATTTTGCAAATTTCATCCAGTAGCGCTTAAATTTTTTCTCCTCGAAGAAAAATTGTAATTCATATCCATGAGAAAGAAAGATCACCTATTGTAAATCCATATAGTATCTAGGCATCATCATTTAAGATTCACAATGTCTGGCCTTCGAGAGACCTATCTACCTAAATCTTATAAAAAAATGAGCATAGTATACCAGAAAAAGTATAGATCCTATATATATTTTCTTTTACAATTCTTATCAAGTCGTTGTATAGTAGTATTTGCTTTACAAAATTTTGATAGAAAACTAGGAAGAACTGGTCATCTGTCCATCATTTATCATATACCATTGGAGACTATCTCATGGTGTGGACAAAGTGATATTTGTTGACAATAAGGAACCATCTTTGTATTCATTATGCTCTCAATATTCCTATGAATCCTCCAGATCTATTTGAATACAACATCTACTATAGTGTTTACTTGTATGTACATGTATGTAAGACATTGTGGTGAAAATAACTTCCATCTTGTTTAATTGATAAAAAATGGGATACAATATTAAACGCATTGCAAAGATGGGATATATTTTTCTCTCAATAGTAAAGAGTTTTGAATTCCTTAACAACCAAAAGTCCCAGGTAGTCAATAATGGCATTAGTCTGAGAGGTTTGTATTCCTTTATCTCAATCCTCTCTTTTATGCATTTTTCTACAGTGACCCCCAGGGTAAATCCCCTTGAATCTTGTGATCCCTTCCATCTCTAGCCATGCAGATTTTTACGGTGAAGAGGTGCATTC
Source organism: Pseudotsuga menziesii (assembly GCA_001517045.1). Classification (NCBI taxonomy): domain Eukaryota; kingdom Viridiplantae; phylum Streptophyta; class Pinopsida; order Pinales; family Pinaceae; genus Pseudotsuga; species Pseudotsuga menziesii. Next base: position 80,013 of record LPNX010436426.1, on the reverse strand, counting down.
TACAACTCAGTAGGGGGATGTCTAACTATTTTTGCGCTTATCCTAATAAAATATTATAAANATATATATATATTAGATAAATTAAAAAGGGATTTGCAACTTAAACAAATTATATATATATATTAGATAAATTAAAAAGGGATTTGCAACTTAAACAAATTTGATCCCTCTATGAACTTGGTAAATCCCTTTTAAAATGGATCAATGCCAGTGTATATGGAAGCTCACCAGCAAATGATTAATGTTTTTTGTCTTGTTGCATAAAACACACCTTCCAGGTTCTTCCTAATATTTTGGAGTATTTCCCAAGACAATATCTTATTCCTTATGGCCATCTAATGAAATTCTAGTATTCATTAATGCTATAACTTTCCAAAGTCGATTCCATTTCCAGGCTTGCTCATTTTGAGTCTAATTGGAAAACATTGCTTTGTACCCTGATTTGACAATATATTTACCTAGTGAAGCATTTTCAAATCATACTATTTCATCTGCTTCCTCTCTTATTCTCTCATGACTTCTGATTAAAGATTCCACATATTCATTCTATTTATTTGCATTATTCCCAGCTGGAAAAATCAACCGTAAGTAGCTTGTTTGTCCATTTATTTTAGGTTAGGGTTAATGTTTATTTTTAAATCCTTCGGGCGGTATGAATTCCAATTCTGCATTATTACTCTAAACCCTCTTTGATTTGTCCAACTTTAGGTGAACTTGTTTTTAGGTACACACAATTACACTAGAAAGAAGACATGTACAGGCATTTTAGAGCCGAACCGAGCAATTCAAAGCATGATTAAATAGTTGTGTGTAGTTGTCCCTCAATCTATGTGTGTAAGTCCTATCATCATCATTGTTTTAACTACAATAGCATATATAATCTATATGTAAGCACCACTAGTCATCCTGCAACCATGTTTGAGACTGACTATACAAATCCGTTTGTGCAAGTCCAATGAAATATTGTAAGGTTTTCAGGGAAATAATATAGCACAAGATTCTTTCTTACAAAAATTGGATTTTGTAGGGCAAGACTTTGAGTCCTAGAATTTTAAAACTACCTCTATGCTGGAAACTAGGAAAGAGTTCATTTCTATGCATTCAATAAAGAAGCTGTAGCAAATTTTGTCTTTTATTTATTTTGAGCTAGGTTTGGGTTGAATGGTATTTTTCGTTATTATGGTATTTTTTGTGTGTAGCTACTCGATTATTAAATACCTTGTTGTTTCTTGTTAATAATTTTGAATTATTTCTGCATGCAGACATGTGGGCCTAGTGAAGGAAGGTCGCCATTACTTGGATTCCATGAGTCATTATTATGGAATCAATCCATAAGAAGAACACTATGCAAACATAAGTTGATATTTTTGGCCATGCAGGACACCTTGATTAGGCAGTGGACTTCATCAATTAAATTTCAGTTGAACCTGGTGTTTCAATGTGGCAGATGTTGATTTTTGCTTGCAGGGTTCATGGCAATACAAATATAGGGTAGTTTGAAATTGCCATGCCCAAGTGAGTGATGGGTCTCTTCGGCTCACCCAACTCTAAAATCAAGTCAAACAAACACAGATCACCCACCTCAGTGTTTGATTTTCCCATTTAAGTCTGCAATGGAGAGAAAATGGGAACCATTGCATTGACCCTCTGGACTTAGTGATGGGGGCAGATCTGAATGCCATTGCTCAATTGGGCATTGATCTACCCTTGAACTCAGCATTAGGGATGATTCAAGTAGAGAAATACAACACCCAACTCAATTATAAATGCAACTGGGCATTGATCTACCCTTGAACTCATCATTAGGGATGATTCAAGTAGAGAAATACAACACCCAACTCAATTATAAATGCAACTAAACGATTTATAAATATGCAACTTGTTCTCGCTTGGAATATCAAGTTTTTTTTTGTCTTTTGGAGAGGGAAGTGTTTAATCTCGAAGTAAAAAGTTCTTTAGACGTTAAAGACATAATACTTGAAATTAAAAATAAATATTTAAAATAGGTCAACCATCAATCGTCATGAGTTAATTAATCATGGTTAGCTATATTGACCCAGTGTTTTCTGAACTAACTTTATCAAACTCCTACATTGAAATGACAATATTCATAAAACTTTACTTTCATCAACTGTAATCAATCTAAATTATAAAAAATGTTGAAATGACAATATTCATAAAAATTCAATTTCATCAACTGAATAGTAATCAATTTAAATTATAAACAAATAATGATAAAACAAAAATAATCTTTAGATTTACAGTAGACATTTTTCCTTCTTTATTGATTTTTTCTTTTTTTCTTTTAAGCTCATTTAATTTTAATTCGAGTACCTCAATTCCAAATTAACAATTGTGGATAAACTAATAATCAAGGTTCTAATTTGGAAATAATCATATGTATCAAGTAAACAATTTAATCATATATATCAAGTGAAAAATTTACGAGATACTTTGGTGGTCAAATTCTATTTTTGCAAATTATGTTTTTATCTCTCATCAAATTTCTGTTTTGAATATATCATGTTTTTTAATATATCAAATTGATTGAAAGCTTTATATTTTATTTTATTAGTAAAATTGAAATAATAGTTTGAAGATAATTTAACAACTTTGTATTTATTCTATCTACAAGTTTTACTCACCTGGAATCTTAAGTTCTATATACAATTTGATTTTATAAAAACGGATTAAAATTGTTTGCAAAAACTGCTATTTTTTCAATTTCTTAATTTCTGCAATCAAATATTGTTGTTCTACACTACATGACCAATTTCAAAATGACCCCGATTACCGAAATTGTAATTTAAAACGTCGAAATTATTATTTCAGCACAGAATTTCCCTGCCGGATTCCGGCGAGTCGGGGGCGTTTTGGTTAACGCTTATACTGCTCTCGCAATTACGAGGATAAAATCATTAGAGCCAGGTTAATAGGTGAACATAAATTCATCTAAAGTATTAATTAAAATAAAAAAATATATAAAATGGGAGAACGAAAAATAGAGATTACCACGAAACGCACGGCCGTCGATTCCGTTGTGAAAGCCGAAATAAACAATAACGACAAGCAATACCTACACAAAGATTTATACAGAAACCAAACCCATGTCATGAAGGAACTGGTGTTGCAGGCGGCGCTTAAATATCTGATATCCAAATTCTTGTGAACCCATTTAGTGTTTTAATTCCACAATTCAGGTCTTGCGTTCGATTCCTCTCCTCTCCCAAGGTCGAAATATTCCAATTCACAATGCCTTTATCGTCCTCCTTGCAGCAGCAGCAACATCATCAGCAGGGAGCTCATCGAAAGATCGCGATAGCGGTGGATCTAAGCGACGAGAGCGCCTTCGCAGTGAAATGGGCTGTGGTCAATTACCTGCGCCCAGGCGATAACGTGATCCTTCTCCACGTTAGGCCAACCAGCGTTCTGTACGGGGCCGATTGGGGTTCCATCGATTTATCTGTCGAGGATAACACCGATGAGGAGTCCCAGCAGAAGCTCGAGGACGATTTCGACGCCTTTACGTCGACTAAGGCTTCCGACCTCGCCCAGCCCCTGGTCGATGCCCACATCCCCTTCAAGATCCACATCGTAAAAGATCACGATATGAAAGAAAGGCTCTGCCTCGAGGTGGAGAGGCTCGGCCTCAGTGCCGTAATTATGGGTAGTCGGGGTTTTGGGGCCTCCAGGCGGACCTACAAGGGCCGGCTCGGCAGTGTCAGCGATTACTGCGTCCACCACTGCGTCTGCCCCGTTGTCGTCGTGAGATATCCGGATGAAAATGACGCAGGAGGAGCCGATGATCTTGACCAAGTTTCCGACAAAGAGTCCAAAATAAAACTCGTTCCGGAGATCGACGACCAGCCTCAGTCATAGGTAAGTAGGTCACCGTCGTTATTTTTAGTGTATGCAGATATAATTTTTTTCATTGCATCCCCTTGATATGCGTGGGCTTTTTTGTATCAAAATCTTATGCTAGTTCTTGTGGTCAACGATTCCAGGGTTTTGTAATTAGGGTTTATTAGTTTCTTTGTAGTCGTTGCTTCTGCCTTTTCATCGATAGTGCAATACCGATTTTCTTGTATTTCTTTTACATTCCTGTTAAATTCCTGTTTTTCTTTTCTGTATTGAAATATGATGTTTGTGCTTGGGATCAGGGTTTATAGGGTTTTTCAAATTTATGCATCGGCAGTGTATGATTTCATTTCCTTTTAATTCTCTAGCAATACTGTCAAATTCGTGGTTTTTTTCCCTCTATCTATATCTGATGCCTGTGCTTTCGGTTACAATTTATAGGGATTTCCTGCATGAGGATGCTAGGCTTGTTATTGGGTTTAGGGTTTATGGGGTTTTGTGTTACTGGTTGTCTCCTAATTTAACTACATTCCATTTAGATTCCTGATTTTTTTTGTATTGAGATATGCTGCTTGTGCTTGGGTTTCTTCAGGGTATATAGGGTTTTGCAAATTTATGCATTGTTGGCGTCTGATTTCAATTCCTCTTAATTCTCTTGCAATACTGTCAAATTCTGGGTTTTATTCTGTATCAATATCTGATGCTTGTGCTTGGGGTTAGGGTTTTGCAAAATCTAGTTTTTGATTTTCTCTTAATTCTCCTGCATTCCTGTTAAATGCCTGGGTTTTCTGTATCTAGATCTGATGCTTGTGCTATGTGGTTAGGGTTTATATGGTTCCGCAAATATATGTATTGCTAGCATATGATTTCATTTCCTCTTAATTCTCTTGCCATATTATCAAATCTTGGGGTTTCTTTTTTGTATTGAGATCTGATGCTTGTGCTTGAGGTTTTAGGGTTTGTAGGGTTTTGCAAATTTATGCATTGGTTGTCTTTAATTTGATCCCCTCATAATTGTCTTGCCTTCAAGTTAAATGCCCGGATTTCCCTATCAAGAACTGATGGCTGTGCTTGGGGTTAGGCTTTATATTGTTTTGCAAATTTGTGCTTTGATAGTGTATTATTTGATTTCCTCTTTATTCTTTTGCATCTTACCTAAATGCCTGGGTTTTCCGTATCCTGCATTGATCATTGTGCTTCAGATAGGGTTTATATGTTTTTGCAATTTTTTTAACAATTAGTTTGTTATTTGATTATCTCTTAATTTTGTTGTATTCTGGTTAAATTGCTGGGTTTTCTGTATCAAGCTCTGGTGATTGTGGTTGAGTTAGGGTTTATAGGCTTTTGCAAATATATGGCTAGAGTTTGTCATGTCTCGCTGTAATTGTTGGTCCTGGGAATGTCATTGTTAATGAATAATTTAATTTTCTCCTAATTCCCTTGGATTATGCCTGGGTTTTGTGAGTAGAGATCTAATGCTTGTGCATGGAGTTAGGGTTTAGAGGGTTTTGCAAAGTTAAGCATTGTTTTTTAGTAGGACATGTTTCCTGTAATGTTTGTTTCTAGAGTTTTCATTGCAAGTGCAATATTTGATTTTATTCTAATTCTCTTGCGTTTCTGTTAAATGCATGGGTTTTTTATATCAAGATCTGATGTTTGTGGTTGGCATTAGGGTTTTTTGGTTTTTGAATTTATGCAGTTGTTTTTGTGAATGCATGGGTTTTCTATATCAAGATCTGATGTTTTTGCTTGGTGTTAGAGTTTTTGGGTTTTCAAATTTGTGCAGTTGTTTTTGTGTTGGGTTTATCGTGTTTTCTGTTATTTTTGGTCAGGCATATATACTGGATTTGGACATTACAAGTTTGGGCTTTATGATTAAGTTTTGTAATTGTTGTTGCGTTATCCAGTTTTAGAGTCAAGGTTTATAATGTTATTTGATTCCTTTTTGAAGTTTTCATGTCACACGTTTGTTTATTGCTTTTGCAAATCATTTGTCTGCATATGGGCCTATATGCATGTTGTTACAGATATGTTTTATTCCTTCTGATATTTAGCCGCATCCCTGATCTTGTCCTTTGAATAGAGTTTATATGGTTGCATTTTGTTTCTCATGGCTGCATGTTTTTTCTGAGTTTGGGTTTATGGGTTTGCAGGGTTTTCTAAACATTTCTTTGATTTTTAAGACTTTCACCCACATTTTGTTCTTGGTAACAGGGCTTAGGGTTTTACATTGTATGCATATAGATTGAGGTATTATTATTTGAGATTGGGATGCACTGCTTTCACAGGGAATACGGTTATAATCAATTGCTGTGGCCTTTGAAATTTATTTTTTGGATGAGGCTTGGTTTGCATGTATCCAAATTGTTTGCTTTGTTCCTCTGGACTAGGGTTTACAGTTTGTACAATATCTACAATTTTAATGATATTAATTTTGTAAACATTTGCTTCTATACATGATTTTGTGATATTTAGTATCATGGAAATCTAGGATATGGCTGATTTGTTCTTTGTTTTCTGTTTTTTGATATTAAGTCCTAGGTTAGGTAGTCTGCAATTTTTAAAAAGGAGATGAAAATAATTAATCCTGCATGTGCTTGAAACTTCTTTTTGTGTATACTGCATGCAAATTCGACAAATTTGTGTGGAATCTTTAAAGTTCTTTGTATCTGGCATTTATGCTTTGGTTATTATGCAAGTGATTTAGGATATTATGTTAGATACTTGCTTTACTTGTTCACATTTTCTATTAGGCTTTATATTTTTGGATTTGAAATTTTGATTTGTGGTTCTGCAAATCTATTTTTTAAATTAGCATCTGTCCTGTTGGCTTTCAAATTGCTATAGCTTTTGCCTTGATTATCTGAAAATGCAAGTTATTCTGTAGGCGTGTTCAAACGATGGCCAAGAATAGCAGCAGAAGGCTTGGGTAGCTTTTCTTTGACAGCAAAACTAATAGGTTGTGAGACACAATGCTCCTGGTTTGTTTCTCTGTAAGGGTTTGTTAGAAGCTCTACACAATCTGTAATTACTTATTACTATTAGTTATTAGAGTTCAGACCATGTAATGCGGATTTTTTATGTTGTAAATGCTGCGGAAACGGGCAATGTTTATCTTTTATGGAGGTATGGCATTTTCTTATTTCGCATGGTATTTTAGCTGATATTAGTGTTTAACTGTAACATATACTAGTTGAAGCATTTTGATTGAAAACATGCCTGTTAGTTTTGGCCATCGATTGCTAACATAAGAGCACAAATTTCCTGATATGGTGGTACTTGTTTGAAACTTTAGTTGTCACCATATTCAATATGGGGATGGTAGTTAAAGATGTAGTCAGTTGGTTTCCCTCTGTCAACAAAGAGGCTCAACACATGTCTGACAAGCCAAATTGGTTTTAGTAGACATTATTAAATTTGGTAATATAATGAAGATTGGCCCTGTTTATTAAATTTGGTAATATAATGAAGAGTGGCCCTGTTTCTCTAGATAACGTGGAATCACGTTATTAAGCTTTCTTGTTGTCTGTTATTGATATATTAAGAAAGTCTTTGTAGATTTATGCATATGTTTTGAGCATTGTGTATGAGCTTGTGCAATTTTTGCCCTGGCTGCCAATTGATTTGCCATAATTCTGCATGGCATTACTCCTATAAATGAAACATTGTAAGAAGACAAGAAATTATCAAATGCATGGTATGCTAGATTTCTGGATTAATTATATTGCAGGCCTAACAATATAGTGGATTCTGTCTTTTTTAAGGAAAATATTAAAATGCATTAAATGTTTTTAACCTCCCTTGGTCAGTAAAGAATTTATAAGCTTTTATAAGTTTTTTTGTGGGTCAATTCTTGTCTCTTTTGAAATAGCATTTTGTATAAAAAAAATAATGCCATCTTTTTATCTTCAATTCTTGTTTTTATTTTAAAATATTATTTTCCACTACTGTTCACCTTAAAATCTAGCCTGAAACAAGAAAATAATTTTTTGTTAGGATCCCATGGGGTTATTTGCACATTTATCAGGCACCTGAAATATAGAATCGTAACAACCAACTTGGTTAAAGTAGAACTTGAAATTTATCTTTGACCATTGGCTTTGTAATAGTCGCTGAGTAACCCTTGTTGGCCTTGAAGACGTGGTAGTAGGTTGAGTAACTCTTATTGGCCGTGAAGACGTAACAGTAGGTATGAAAGTGTTGTTCACACATGGATTGGTAGGTTTGATGTTATGACGGTAACATCTTTGGGGTGCTTCTGATCTATGATGTCCTGTGCTATGAATTATAATCTTTTGGCATGGAGCATTGGGGGCCAAACCTCAATGGGCAAGATTTTATTTATCTTTTTATGTAGAAGCATAAGTTGGATTTTTGTCTTACTGCTGATTGCTCCTTGGTTAGAAGCTAGGGAGCCCAGGCCATTTTGCTTGGCAGTGTTCTATATCAAGGTCTTTCCACAATTGTTAAGCTGCTTAAGTTAAGCTAAACAGAGCTGTTTGTGGCTTTTGTGGGGAACAAGAGATGGGAAAGCACTATTTTGAAGTTGTGAGGATTGAATGTGATATGGTACAGGTGAGATTTCATCATAAGTTGTCTAGGTCTTTTGGATCAAGAGTTGCCATCCAAGATCATCCTTAACCATGAGTGTGGCATTATGTTAGGGTGGTCTTTCTGAATATGGTTTGGAAATTGCTATGTTACACCAAGTTCTTGGCATGTGGGGAAGCAGGCATGTGGTGAAGCATACCTGTACATCTAGAGACACCCTCAAATTTAATGGGATGGCATTAATGTTTAATGTTTCTAACTTCTTTAAAACAATCATAAATAATACATGATTCATACATGAATCACAATACATACTAATCACTGTTCATTGTCAAATCAAATCAAAGAATGCTGCAAATCTACTGCTGTTATGAGTTTTCAGCATCCAGACCACTGCCCAACAACAACAAAATGACAGCCCAACACTAAGAAATGATCATTGTGATTGATTTTTGTGTTTGTTTAGGGTTTATACACATGCTGCATATCCACTCATGTTATGAGTTTTCAGCTGCAAAACCACTGCCCAACAACATCAAAATGTCAGCCCAACGCTAGCAAATGATCATTGTGATTTCTTTTGTGTTTTTTATGGTACATGCATTGAAAATCTACTGCTGTTTTAACTTTTGAGAAACCAAACCACAGTCCAACAACAACAAAATGACAGCCCAACTAGCAGATGATTGTTTTTGTGTTTGTTTAGGGTTTATGCACTGTAGGAGTGTTGGTGGGACCAAGTTAGAAAAAGTTGAGAAACTAGTAATTAGGTTGGTACAAGTGGCCCATTGGGTGCTTTTGATCGTCTCTTGAGGAATTGTGGGAACAAGTTAGAAAAGGATGATATGCCAATAATTAGGTTCTAGGGTTCTTAAAAAAATATCCTATAAAAGGGTTCTATGGGTTGGTAGCTTCCTCAAGGATGGTATTTGTGTTGCAAGGTACAGGGGAAAGGTCAACCACCTCTGATCGTCCCTTCAGTGCATAGGGTACCTCGGGACATTTTTTTGGTTCTTTGGCATAACCTAAAGTACCCAACGTAGCTAGTACTCATGGGTTGTACTTGGTACATACTCATCACTAGTATGGATTCCCTGTACGGAAAGTGTACCACACAAAAATTTGTGGCAATGATGTTTTAGAGATACCGATTTTATATAGATAGTTTTCAAGGATCTATTATCCTTGAAAACTATGCATTATGCTTTGGGCCAAGTCCGTCCTTTTCTAGATGGATGTGAGTCACTTGACTTTGAAGCATCAATATGAACGAATTGTCTTAGCAAAGGACTGGCTGTTACCTTTTGTTGTTGTTTGTATATATCTATATAATATAATATATGTTGCATTAAAAGAAATATAATCTACTTTAAATAGCAGTGAGTTTGAAAGAAATGAGCTTTCCTTGTAGGCGGTGTGATTGACTTAAGAATGCAATGAATTGCTCTCTTGCAATGGTTACCTTATTTTTGAAACAATTCCTAAGCATCTAGGGCAGGTTCTCACTCTTATCTTGTTCAATGTTTGGCCTCTATTTTCTTTTTGGAGTCTACTTGTGAAATGTCAGAGGTGTGATCGACTCAACAATGCATCAAGTATGGTTTTGACTTTTTAAATTGTCGTAACGAAGTTGCATGTTACAATTCCTTGTTTATATTTGCAGAAATAAATGTTAATTAACATAAAATGGCAGTTGAACGAAAATTCTGTCTTCGGCTATATTTGGTTTCATTAAACGGTCAACACTTCAGTTTAAATATATGATAACCTTCATGGATCTTTAGGTTAACTCTTGAATTTATTAGTCACTTGGGGGTTATATACTCCTAACTTCTTCAAAATTGCTTTGAATGGACTCTATGTATGTTGCCTTTATTGTTTCTTAGATTTGAATTTTCGTCTTGCAGAGATTCCATAATATAAGAACGTGTGTGTTCCATCTATGTCACCTCCATGGTTTCTTTGCTTTGAATTTTCCTCTTGCAGAGATTCCATAACATGATCCTCCACTTGGGCATTGCAACAAATTGACATTTGAGGTGAACATCAACTTTTAATGTTATCGAATTGAATCTCTCTTTGTTGGCTATTAAATAGTCACAATGATCTAAACCTTATCTCCAAGAAGAATATCCATTATGTTTTAATGATAATGCTATGAGAGTTTGGGTCAACATTCATGCATTGAAGTGAGGCCCTTGACATTCACATAGATAGCCAACTCAGGTATTTAACCCCGTGACCTATTTGCAATTCACAACTCTCACCACTTGAGTTAGCTCATCGGGATAATCAATATTTTATTCAAATTTTCATCTATATTCCTTTTATTTCTATCTTACATCTTGTATTTATATCTCTCAATACTTTTCTTGGATATTATGATGACTAAGCAAGTGTCCTATGGAGCTTGTCAACTATATTCAATGTTCCCTGGTGATGCGCCCCCAAGGGTAGGAAACATGTTTCCACGCCCCTGCAAATCTCAAAAACTTGGAAACTCTATTGGAAACAATCCCCCCCTGCCCCTATAAATCTCAAAAACTTGGAAACTCCATTGGAAATAATCCCTCCTCGCCCCCATTTGAAGGAAACTCAAGGAAATGCAAAAGTGGGCATTCCTTGGAAAAAGAAGGAAACATTTCTCACTTAAAAATGGGGTCCCCATGTTTTCTATGACTCTTTTACAAAAAATTAAAAAATTAAATGATAAAGGGCTACGTCGTCCACTATTTCTCTTCTCTCTAGCCTCGATTTCATTTATATGTTCAATACAACTGTATTTCCAATTTTGTTTTATCTGTTATAGGCTTATAGCTTATGTATGGTTGTATTTCATTTTATCTCACTTGATGTATGATGTAAACTTGTATTAATCTTTAGATTATAAAATTAGACTTTCATGACTTGTGCTCCAACTTTTAATTTTTATGTATTATAATATAAATTTTGTAGTATTTTTGGTGGGGGTTTCCTATGTTGAAGATCCTGATGGTCCCCTTTGACGTTTTATAAAAATTGAGGAAATCTACTATATACGCTGCTTTTGGGTTTCCTTCCTTCCACATCCCTACGTCCCCGAAACTTAGTCGAACATTGACTATATTCCTTTTATTTGCCTTACATATTGTATTTATATTTTTGAATGCTCGTCTTAGTTCTTAGTCGAACATTGACTATATTCCTTTTATTTGCCTTACATATTGTATTTATATTTTTGAATGCTCGTCTTAGTTCTTATGATGACTAATATCAAGTGTTCTTTCGACATTGTCTCGGTCCACAATAAAGGGTTTATTTCTCTTGTTTAGCGGCTTCTACCCCTAACTCAATTTTAGCCGGGGTTGTGTTGGAGCCCCTTGTAGCCCCTCGGCTACACTTATGGGCTTACCTTAGTTAGTATGAACAATTTTATTATAATTATACCCTAACAATGAATATTAATTTTACTTTATGGGGACAATCTTTGTTCAAATATTTTGGTATTTGCTTATGGATGTCTCATTTTGCATCATTGGAGTATCTTTGGAGGTACACCTTGGCTCGATATGATGATTGCATAGAGTGTTTTTCAATAATATTTTTCTGGGCTTTAAAATTTTGTGTTAATCGTCTACTTTACTCCGTCCCATCATTCAACAGCCATAGCACAAACCATGTGTATTCATCATGTGTCATTTTCACTAATGTCCATTTATTTTGTCCTTGTCCTTGTGGCATTGCTTGTTATATTGAATAGTCTTTAATGTCTAATCATTTCATATCATTAATCAATTTAGCCTACAATTTGTCATTGTGCTTTTCAAATATTCAAACAATCAATGTAGTAATGGTAATGTTTGGTGAGTATACTTCTTCTGAAAATTGTTAGTCTTTCATTTTATGGTTATGGTTAGAAGTAATGTCAATTGTCTTTTCACCATTTCTTTTATCTCCATTGGAGTTTATCATTCATTTTTGGGATGTAAAATTCATACTAAACTTTGATGTTGTTTTATCCATTGTCAATTACTATACCAAATAATTAACTAGAAATTAGCATTGTGAAAGTGAAATTGCAGACATTAGAGTGAAGAGGATGGTTGTAGGTGAGAATAAAGGTTGGACATAAGAAGCTTTTTACCCATTGTTTATTTGTTATGCTTGGATGTGTGAGAAGCTACGAATTGACTTTGCGGGAGGTTCTATGAAAGCATACAATAGGATGGACTCTTTTTGCACACATTGAAGAACATTGTAAGAGTTGCGTACTTTGAGGCAATGTTGCGCAAAGAAAGAGTAGACCATGTTTGGTGTGGGGTCATGGAAGCGAGTTCCACGTTTGAGATTATTGAATGAAATGCTTGTAATGATTTGTGGTGAGCAAATTGGCTAAGCACGAGAACAAATGTGTTGGGATGAGAGAGAATGAAGCATGTAGCTATTTCCTTCATTCTAGTGAACTAACAACTTGTCTTGGGAGTGGTATTTGTGGTTGATACCTACGGGTGGGTGGAAAATTGTTCTTATACTTCTAGTCGCTTAGATTTTCTTTAGTTAAAAGAAAGTCTTAATTGTTGTTTTTGAATATGCAACTTATATTTATTTCTTGTTATGAAAATGATTATTATGCATGTTGTGTGTGAAATTTAATTATTATTTTTGCTTTGTTTTATGCTATTCACTTGCACATGCATTTCTTAAATTGTGTTACTTATGGGAGGTTTAAATTAGTCATGAATTTTGAATAATGGCCCTTGTGAGGTGAAATTCTGCACGAGGGAATTTGTAACCATCCATTCTATGGTTGGAATAATGGAAGGGGACGTGATAGAGTGTTATCAAATCTTTTGGTTGCAACATGGGGTTTGTATGGTCCAAAATTAGTGTTTATGAGAATTCATTTAAGTTTTCAGGTAAAGTGTTCGACGAAATGCATCTGAGAAATTTGTTGTTTTGAATTGTTAAGGGGTGTTTGATAGAGCCATGGGTTATATCTTTTTGGTTATTACTAGGAATGGAAAGACTATTTTGTGAAATTTTTTAGAAGAATTTCAAAGTTGGTAAAGATACCAGTGAAAATATAGATACTAGTGAAAATATCACTTCTAAGAGTTAATATATGGGTTATATCTTTGTGGTTATTACTAGGAATGGAAAGATTATTTTGTGAAATTTTTTAGAAGAATTTCAAAATTGGTAAAGATACCAGTGAAAATATAGATACTTTTGAAAATATCACTTCTAAGAGTTAATATAAGTTCAATTGCCAAACTGTTGGGTTATAGCTCTGCTTGGGAATCTAGTGTTATGTTATAGCTCTACTTGGGAATCTAGCAGGATTGATAATGAAGAACTGATTTGCTGGATCTAATGCATAGAGATATGATGTTTACATATTGGAGTTATGTTGCAAACAACATAGATCTTATCGGGCTATCGATATCATTAGATTTGGACCATTTGTGTAGAAGTAAGTGTTTGAACCATATGAGGGGGACATCATCGTGAATGACTAAGGTTTGGTTGGATAGATTGGATTAGTAAAGCTTGGTTGCTTGCATAAATGAACGTAATCAATTCATAATGGGAAGGGTCAAGATGTAGATGACAATATTAAATCAAGTAGATTAGATATTTAAATCTTGTTCATTTAAGCAAGATGTCATGATCGTGCCTCACCATGGGGGATGTTGTTGTGAATGGCTGAGATTATATTAGGCATGTCAGATTAAGAGATCATACATGGTTGTGCAAAGTGACATGATTAGACCTTAGTAAGGGGGTGATCACATCAACTACTGAGATTTGAGTACTAATTCAATAAATGGTAGAGATTCATTGATGGGGTTCTCATTCTTAGTGTTAAAAAATATGGTGTAGAGAATCTATAATGTTGTGATCACATGGACATCAAGGGTAAGGAATCACATGACGAAATCGAGGGATGACACATATGGTCAAGGTATGGTGACACATCACTACTTACCATGTTAGTGAAATGCCATGTCAACAAAGAAAAAATAAAAGAAGTTTAGAGCCATTTTCTTGTTATAGGCATAACATGAGTAAGTTCGTAACCAGGCATTAAGAAACATTATGGAGCAATTGACAAAAGTTTAAAGCATTTGGAATGGTGATGTAGAAACATGACAAAATCCACTATTTTGAGACACTTTTTAGTTATTTTGAAAATCTCAGAGGGGGGAAAAGTGACCAAAGAACCAACATTTTTTTTAATAAATATTTTTTAATTTTTTTATTCAACATGTTACCTCTTCATCAATTTAAACAACTTTGTCCAAAGGGAAGAACTCCCATAAACGATGCTGATTTTTGTAGCTCGGACATGTATTTTTACATTTGCGGTGTCTAGCATGTGGAAGTGTTCTACACTCTCTAGGTGAGCACTTTATAAAGTGACTTTTATTATTTTTAATGCATAAAATGATTTTTATATAGTTTGAGTGACTTAATTGATTTAAGTAATCTCAATGACAGATTAAGTCACAACCATAGATCTAGTAAGGCCAAGATCTAACCTTGATTGTTGAGATTTAGAGGTAGTTGAAGAGTCATTTATGAAGTTATAAAAGAGACTTAAAGAGAGTGGAGAGCCACATTTGAGTGAGAGATTTGGAGAGCTAAATAGAAAGAGGAAGATGCAACAAAAATAGGAAGATGGTGCATATTCCTAGGAGGGAAAGAAGGTGCATATCTCAAGACAACAAGAGTACAAAAATTGAGGAGGCATAAATATCGAGGAGGCACAAAATTCAAGAGAAAAAACTTGTAGTCCGTACACCAAGTTTGTAAACTGTACAAAGCATGTGTGAGGTTTATTGGGCTTACAAGCTGCATCTATTGCTGGAGCTAGGTTGCACATGCCCTACTTTGTTTTGCATAGTTTGGGCACAATTTTTTAGGGGAAAAATTGAAGGTGTGGAGGCTGTTGTGTTTGTCTAGGCCGTAGATCCATTTTTGGGCATGATTTTCAATACTGTAATATATGTTGTGAATTTCCAAATAATTTTTTTGTGGGTTGATTATTAATAAGTTATTTCTTATTTGACTGGTTTTCCCTTTGGGTTTTTTCTAGCGGAATTGCCCAAAAAATATCTTTTGTCCAATGTATGATTGAATATTTGTCTATTGTTCGTTTTTCGATTCAAATTTTTAGTTCTTTGTCATTTGTATTTATGCTCATAATTCCATTTGGATGCTTGAGGGGTTAACAAGCAATAATGGTGAATAATTAATTATTAGAGAATGAAATCTAGTTGTTGGCAAATGTTTGATGAAATTTCAACATGGTATTAGAGTTTGGCCTCTTTCAAGTGAAAACCAGAATTTGACAAAGGGGGCAACAAGGGTATTGTTGAGTTATTTCACCTAGCAGATTTGGGTTTGTTGTAGGTTGGTCAGTGAGTATATCTTTGTCATTTGGCTTGTGGTTTGAGGGTGCATCAAATTTCATCCCATGGAAAGAGAAGATTACTTTGCTATTGGAGGAATGTAACTTATGCGACATAGTTGCCCACATTATATAATAAATATAATCAATATAGTAATAATAAATATAATGATATGTAATGCCCATATTATATAAATGATATAATAAGTATAATTATAAAATATATAATAGTTAAATTAATGAAGTTGGGGGTTATAAGTAGAAATTACATAAACTTGAAATGCATGACAAGTGGAGTCATCCATGTGAGGGGGAGATAACTCCATTTAAGGAGGCCCCTTTCACAGGAAATGAGGTTTTTTTGGATGGTTTTGAGGAAAGGAGGGGAAAAAGAATTCTTGGGTTTGACTCTCTACATGGCTTTAATCGAATGATGAATCTAGAGCCCAAAACTCACCATTAGACTTAGTCAAATGATGAATCTAGAGCCCAAAACTCAACATTAGATTCTCATCATTAGCTATAAAAGAGACACCAATGTCCCTCATTTGACACACAATTCCATTCCAATTGCTCAAATCATTATTATACCAGGTTTTTGTCGAGTTTGAAGTTGGTCTCTTTCAACTTCTTTCTCACCTTCTGGAGATCTCCTTCTTGTGATGTGTGGTTGGAGAATTAGAAGATTGTCAAGAGAACTAACAGACCCTCCCTTGGATAGCTGCAAGGGCCTCTTCCACTGCTATTGTTAAGGTGATTCTATTTCCTACAATATTTTATATTAATACAAAATATTCTTTATTCTTTCAGATATTGTCTTGTGTACATGTTGATTGAATGAAATGAATATAAAAAGATTATTCCTTTGTTGTTATGCCAACACTTTTATTTAGTTTTAGTTCTCACTGTAGAAATAATAGCTTTAATACCATGTAGAAATTGAGGCTTTGATACTATGTGTAAGCACATGATAAAGATCTAGCCGCAAGACATTTCTCACAAGCAAGCACAAGGAAAATATAGAGAAGAATAATGGGACTGCATACAAGAGAAGTGAAGAATGATTCAATAGGTGATTTATATTGAAGAATGAACTAAAGAAGCCTGTTGGATCTAGTAGACTAATAGGATTCAATAGGCTTCTTTAGTTCATCTGGAACTTCGATGTTATGCTTTTGAAGTAATTGAGACATGATGTCCATATTTTTCTTGAAACATTTATTCTTAGTATGAAAGCCCTTGCTACAATAAGAACACTTGGATGTGCTCTCTTTCTTCTTAAATTTCTTCATTGAACCTTCATCAGTAAGATTCGATCTTTCATCTTCATTATCTGACTTTGACTTGTTTCCTTTCACTATTTGCTTTTTGTTTTTACTTTCCATTCTTACCTCCTTGAACTATGAGAGCATGATCTTTTCCCTTGGATATTCTAACAACTGTCATAATTCTAAAGCCTTGGTAGTAGCAAAAGTTCTATAAACAAGCTAAGAATCTAAGCAGGAAATTAACCTCAGAGGGAATTGCAGAGAATTAGTATAAGGAGAGAAGAAGAAGAATAATGCACACACATTAAGGAGTGATCAATGAATGATGATTGTGTTATACCATGAAATGGCACTTCTCTGTCCGAGTAATGCCACCAAATGTGTCGTTACACAAAATGACAATATGGATTGAAGTGACCCTAACCTTGTAAATGGATGAGATCCTTGATACATACTCATTGCTTCAACATTATCCCTTTTTGCAGATTAGCTTACCTTGCACTTGCGGGTTCTCTTATAACAAATCGCGAATTACTCGTGGATCACTCTATGTGCAACTCATGTGTCATCTCTAAGAATCTGTATTTGTGACTTCCCTTCAAGAAACTCGCGAGTCGCTCGCAAGTTTCTTCACATAAATCCATGAGTTCCATTAAGAATAGTTTAAAAATAAATTAATGATTAACTCAGGGTAGTTGGGCTCGGTTTGGCAACCTCCCTAACTTTCCCAACCATCTTAAGCCTCGAATTCCTTCTCTCCAAACAAGTATAAAAAGAGGGGAAGGGTAGAGGATGGATGATGCAATTTTGAGAGCAAGGTTATGTTGGAGGATTCTATTGAAGAGAGGAGCAAGGATGACTCAGGTCTTGGTGTGTAGAAGAAGCTTGTCCCAGACATGGTTTTGTAATGTTTCATGAACTTCATCAATAAAGAGTGTTTTCCTTCCATCATTATTTTGATGCATGCTTTTATTGTTATGAGTTCTGAACTATCTTGTTATTTGTTTTCAAATGCAATTGCTATATGTTCATGTCTCTTTTATATAACAATAAAAGATACTGTGAGGAAATATAAATCTTTGTTGTAGGTGTTGAAGATCAGAAAGCCGGGAGCATTGGAGAGGAAGAGTTAAAGCTTGGATCAACCATCCGGAACAAGGTACATATCCTATTATCTCTTATTCTTTGTTATATGTCACTAAAACCTAGTTGTCTGCAAGTCACGCCTACAATATGTTGGTGACCCTTTTCCCCAAGTCATAAGGTAGATTTCCCTAGCAACAGAACCGACGACTTCGCTGGGGAGTCTAGTTTGTTTTGGGGTCTCTTCAATTGATTTTTATTTCTAGTTTTTGTTCTTTTTGTTTTTGTTCGTGGATTGCAACTATTGATTTTCAGTCAGTTCTTTTTGGATCTTTAGGGTTCTTGTCCTTTCTGTTTTTCTTTTTGAAAAATATAGGAACCACTTGCAGGTTTCATGTACTTACAGTCGCGATTTCCTTGTGAACTCGTGAGTTTTATTAAGTACAGTCATGAGTGACTCACGGTTCTATCAAAGAACAATCACATGTTCATGTAGTTGGGTGTACAAAGCTCTAAGGGTTTCCTTCTTTGAGCATTTTTGGATATCCCACCTGCTTTTGGAGTTGTCTTGGGTGTCCACTGGACTGTTATTTGTTGCAAGACTCTGTTAGTTTTCTTTTGTAAGCTTTATTTTTGGTAGGTTAGGTTGAATGTGTGTGTAAGACTCCTTTTAGGTTTTCCCTCTTGGCTTCCTTGATTGGAGTACAAGTAGTCTCTGAATGTTTGATCTCTGTTAGTACTTGTATTTGCTCATTTTTGTCTGATTGCTTTAGTAATTATCTTGACCTTTGCTTCTTCCATTTTCTTGGTCTAATTCGTTTTTCTTAAACTTGTAGTCCAGTCCAAGTGGTTTTTGTCCAACTTTGTAGAGATTTGACATTTCGTGATTGTGAGATCTGAATTTTTCGAGTCTTATTCTTATAAGTGTTCATTTTTCTGACTTACTTAGGTGCATTAAGTTGCATTTGAGATTTTGTTTTTTGAAAAGTAAAACAAAAACAAAGCATTTAGTAGCATTGATAGTCTTAGATAGGCACATTGTACATTTTTTTTTTATTTTTAAAAAAAATAAAAGAAGTAAAATTCTTTTGTTTTCCAAAGTTCATTAGGTAAATTTCATTGTTTTGAAAAAGAAAAAGGAATTATAATAACAATTGTAATTTGAAGTCTTTTCATCATTTTAGTTTATCTTCTCAGTTGAGTCATAACATCATAAGTTTCATCTCCACTACCCTGAGTAAAAACAAACCCTAAAAAGAACACTTATTAATTAAAATTAACTAGTAACATTTTCTTTCTAGGGACTACACCAACTACCTTAGGCTAAGTTTTTGGAATAGGTAATCTACAGCTATTCAAGACCGTTTAAAAATCAGACATAATAAATTTGTCTCTTAGGAAATACACGTTTACGAGAAGATCAACCAGAAATCTCCTCTAACACGGGAGTTAAGCACGAGGTCGTGTGAGGACTTAGTTGCAGAGATACCCCTCCAACACTTAGTTCGAACATACACCAAAACTTCTGTGAGTACGGTGGTTCATTCGGTACCACTCTGGGTCCCGTGAGGTGATGTTGCTGCTTGAATATCGAGCTTTTCTACCTTGCCCATGCACATCAGTTGGACCTGCGACTGTTCTACCAGAATTTTCTTGTAGGCTTGGTAACCTTAGTATTTTGACTTAGGGCTCTTTCACAGGTGATGGTGGAAGTATATTTCCATTGTACCTAGGGAAGACGTGGGAGGGCACCCCATGCAAAAATTTGGGAGGGCGGTTTGGTGATTCAAACGCTTGCACCCAGAGAATTTGTATCGGGATCCTGAGTAACTGCTCTTCGATATTCATTGGTCTGTTATGGGCCCTCATCATCCTAGAAGTTCCCTTGTAAGGTATATCTTTTACTTTCCTTGGTTTGTGATACTTAGGAAAATTTTAGTGGTGTGCTCTTTGGATTTCTTGTGATCTAGTTCGACCTCTAGGTGTGTGAGTAAAATATTTAACAATGAAGGGTCAACCTCCTCGTAGGTCTTAAAGGTTGCAAAACCTTCCTCCGCTTTCAATAGTGGAGCCTCCATCGCCACCTCGAAGGAGGAGACTGAACACAATCGGTTCATTCGAATCAACTGGTGTTAGCGAAAGTCAAGGAGAACCTGAACTTAGATACACTCAGACTGATTCTTTGTCAGTAGAAATCAAAGATTTGCAAGCTGAAGAGTTTGCAAGGAACCAAAACTCACCTCTTACTGACCTAAGAGATCTTGTACTTGTACAAGTTCATTCGTTCAGTCCACCTAGAACTGGTGTTCCTTTGATTTTTGTCATGTCTAATTCAGGAGAAGGTTCGGGGGATATGTCTACCCCCACTTCAGCCATGGTATCCAGTGGAGTCTCTCCTTCACCTGTGAGTGCACCATGACCAAATGTATCTACCACACCAGTGGTATCTTTAAATTTTAACTCATCAACATCGATGTCTCCAAGTGTTTGAGTGGTTAATCCCTCGACATATTTGTACACTATTGGTTCGTTTAGTATGGTTTTCACTGAGATACCTAGTGTACCCTTTACATCTTCTCATTTGTTTCAAAATACTCAAAGTGGTCTTAGTGGTTCCACTTCCTTTGTCCAAGGTTTTTCATGGTTTGTAGGGAACATATCTCCATCCTCACCTTATGTAGGTCCTACAACTACCTATGCAGGTGTGTCATCTAAATCCATAATCCATTTTCAAGGTTCAACTTTCAAACTTCTAATCAAGTTTCAGTTGCACTAGTCGAAATCTCTCCTTACTCACTTTTCAATGGGGAAATTACAACTCCCGTATATATGACTCAAGTTTCGGACAAAATCAGTTGAACACAGTATAACACACCTTAAGACAACAATCCCTTGGCCTTTGGATGGAATCATTTTTAGAGCATTGCTACTTCTTCACAGCCGGTGGCTAAGGGAAACCCCAACCAACCTTTTGAGAACGTTGGTGCGGGAACATCCTCACATCAAATTCCTCAATATCAATCTTCGACTAGGACCAGATTACCTTTTATGACAACGTTAAACTTGACATACCTTTCAAAACTTATGAACGACCCTATGCACCAAGATCCGACTTGGCCATCGGTTTCTATCAAACTACCTTCTGACATTCCCAAGTTTGAAGGAAAAACTGGAGAGGATCTTGGTGGCCATGTCACGGCGTTTCACTTATGCTGTTCCTCTAACTCGCTGAATGATGATTCGATTCAGTTGAGGTTCTTTCAAAGAACTTTGAATAGCGTTGCGGCTAAATGGTATATTGAACTTTCGTCTATCGCCTATGACAGTTTTCTTGATCTAGCGAATGTTTATTCTGAACCATTTTCAAATTCCTATTTGGTATGATGCTGGTACAAACCTTTAGTTGAATTTTCGGCAAAATAAGGCCACTCACATCTATGACCATATTCAGGAGTGGAGAAGAAGGAGTAGGCTCATTAAAGTTAATATTCCTCCTCAATTTCTGTTGGAATGGTTTTTGAAATTTCTATTGCCATACATTTCGAAAGACATTTCAACTTTGGGAGTAAGCTCGGAGGAGGAAGCCATACTTAGGGCCCAACAATTGGACTTGATCTATGCTTAGTCTGGGATTTTCTACGAGATTATACCTGAGGCGCCAAGGTCCAATACAGACTTTGCAAAACCGAAGCATGAACCACATGCTGATGACATTGTGGGTTCAGTTGAATCACCAACTGTAGAATCATTGGAAAAATAGATACATGAATTATCAATGAAACAATCTACAACATAGGAAGCCAAGGATGCCACTCCATCACCCCAAAATGTAAATGATTATAATGCGCAATCTACCCAAAAGGGAACTAAACAGTCAGGTGGGAAGAAAAATAAGGGTAAAAAGGGTGAGGGAGGTTAGCATAAAAAAAACCAACAAATAATGTTGAGGGGGGGAAGAAAGAAAAGAAGAAACTTAAGTTTCCTTGCAAGCTCTTCCAGGAAGATCATTTGACTTACCAGTGTCCCCTAATGGATCAATCTTAGAAGTTGTTGAAACAACAACAACTTGCCGTCCTTAAGGGCCCGTTCCCGTAAGGACAAAACACAACTTCAAGTGATCCAAAGAATGTTGGGGGCACTCAGATTGCTCCCTCTACTGATCAATCATATATTGACATGGTCCGATCTCAAACCTTACTACATACTAGAGCGAAAAAATATGAATCTGAGTCTCAACAAGAAGATAAACAAACTGTCGAAACATCATCCCCACTTTTGATAAAAAAAACCAACTGATCCTATGCTGAAGATACTGAAAGGTGCTTTCAAAAAGAATTTCACAATCCTAATGTAAGGGCTACTCCCAACTACTCAGTTGTGGAGGACCTGGCCCAAACCCATTGTGCTATGTCAGCTTTAGAGGTGCTACAAAGTTGTCATTCGCAACGTGATGCACTTTTGGAGGCTCTCGGTAGTATGGAGTCTATGAGCTTGATGGCTAAGTTTAACCTATCTGATGTCAAACCCCACCTGCCTTACCATGTGGCATTTTTGATTGACGTTGTCCATGACGAAAAAACAGTTGGATGAACGGTAATAGATGAAGGCACATCCACATGCCTAATTCCTATTTCATGTTGGAAAGATCTGGGACCCCCTTGAGTTAGTTCCATCTAACACTTTGCTAACCACTTTCGACGGAAGATCTTTTCGTCTGTGTTAGCAGTATTTTTGAGCTAAGTAGTTGGAGGGGGTTAGATTAGTGAAAGAAGGAAGAATATTTCAAAATTTTCCATGTCACTTAACCTTGAAGGCTGTTGAGGAAGTTCCTACATGTTATAAGGGGTTTGTTCATTGTTTTGAAGTGTAAAATTATTAAAAATCCCAAATTTTAACCATGAAAATATGTCCAAGTAAGAAAAAATTGCTCAGGATTATGTAGCAACAGGAATTGAGGGCCTAGATGCATAGTGGAGGAAATCAACAGTTGCAGAATATTTCTCCTGGGAAAGATGTACGTTTTAAAAGAAATTTGATGTTGGCATAAGAAGGTTTAAATTCATGCAGGATTAGCCATCAGATGAACAAGTGGAAGCAGATTGATGGAGGAGAAAGATTTCGCTGAGCGAACATGTGCGGAGAAAAGAATTATGAACGATTGCAAAATATGTTATACTCTTCATGTTTCAATGGCCAATATTAAATGATGTTCAATATCAATGACAGGTGTAGATTTCACAATCCCAACATGCGAGGGCATATTCAATCTCCGCCTTTGTGAAATCCGGTATAAGATGCATCTTTCAATGGTTGAGATCTAGGGATGTTGGAGATCTACGGTTGAGATGGATTTCGCAGCAACAACAAGCATGAGGTAATTAAGTTTCTCCATCCTTGAAATCATGTAGGACCCGCACATCTCAATGGTCATGATTTTGGGCGGAAAAGATCTATGGTAGATGTGCATTTTGCTGCCATAACATGCACGGAAGATAAAATATTTTGGGGATGTGAAATTTTGTAGATCACACACTTTTGAACGACGAAGATCTTGGCGGAGTTTTGATTTATGATTCAGGTTGATTTCATGATGGGAACATGCACTGAGATTATCAGGATGGAAGATTGTGAAATCAGGTATGGGCCACATCATTAGACTGTTAATATTTAAGGTGGATTAGATCTACGGTGGAAAATAATTTTGCTAGTTCAACTTGCACGAACCAAATAAATTTTCAGATTTGCGGAATGTGGTAGAACCTACAGTTTTCAATGGCCAAGATTGATGATCGAGTAAGATCAACGGATGAGGTGAATTCTACTAATCTAACATTCCTGCAGAAAATAACTTTTCCAATTTGCGGAATTGATTAAAGGATTGTACATTCTGATGGTGGAGATAAGAGCTGGATCTTGATGCACAGTCCTAAATAATTCTGCAATGTGAACAAGCAAGGATAAATAAATTTTTTAAATATGCACAATTGGGTAGAGGAATCATGTTTTAGTGGCTCAAATCAAAGCCATATTTGGATCTACGGTCGGAAAAAAATCCGCAGCTGAAAAGTGCATGGAAAAGAAAAACCTTGGAGATGAGTGAAATTTTATATATGAGGTAAGTCAATACACATGTAAGTGAATCCCTGGTTTAGCTAATAGATCAATGGATTAAATCTATTTCGCTGGCGTAAGTTGGTCTGAAGTTAATGTTCCTGGGTAGAGTGAAATTTGTCAAAGCAGAGTCGAGTTACTTTGCTCAAAACGTGTTAAAATTTCCACCAATGGAGCTACAATATCAAGGTGTTGCCTTGATTCATTATTCAAGAAGAAAACAGAATGGGCTCTTAATTAGATTCAGAGTGTTGGAAGATTTGTAGAAAGGATTATCAGATTTGCTTATGTCGATGGCATTTTCTTCTTTGGCAGTTTTTGTGCAATTTTTTGACTGAAGAAAATAGGATTCAGACTGATAAGCGTGAAAATGAGTGGATAATGATGTGGAGAAAGGAATAGATTGATAATCAAAGGGACAACTACAATTTGATTTACCAGAAATTGCAGCTAATCATGGTCGTTCTATTGCTTCTACAAAAATATTTTGAAAATATTTCCAACTTGGAGATCGTGAGAAACTATAACCACAGAAGATGTTTGATGTATTCAATGGATGACTCTTGTCTTTGATCTAACTGATATTGATATCGATGTCACACTTGAGGCATTTGATGCAACACTTAGTCAACACCAACATCTCAGGGCCTTTTTGTTCTTTGTTTAAATGGACCTAGTTGGATCAAGAAATGTGTTGTATTGCAACCATTGCTACTCCAATTCCATCTAAGTATTTGCGCAAGCTAATTGAAACATTTGTTGATGATATGGATCCCTTAAAAGGTGGTTATAATATTATTTTAATGGATGAAGCTTTTTATTCTTTGGTGTTAATGCGAACAGAGTAATTATTTATGATGGAGAAGGAAATGTCAGTGTTGCTCGTGTATAGTGGATGATCAGAGACCGCAGGAGAATGGGAAAGAAGTGGAATGTTGGAAAAGAGGCAGAGTTTCGTGAAACATCCTGGAAAGCAAAGGCAACATCAATGTAGAGAAATAAAATTCATTTTTATGAAAATGACTGTTTTAGTCATTAACTTCAAAGACATGTTTCCTCCAAACTGAGATGAAATTTGAGAAACCGAAAGATTAATTTCCTCATAACATGTTTATTTACAATAACCTCTCTCATATTTCACACAGGTGTTACCATTTGAGATATGCAAGTGGAGATTTGAAGGCTATTTTTCAGCAGTCCGCTTCCTGAAATGAAGCAAATGAGTTGTAATTGTTTTTCTTTTTAGAATTTAGTTAGATTTCGAATTGAAGATAGGGTAGAGGTTGTTTCACTATAAATTAAGATGTAATAGATAGATATAGGGTTGGATTTTCAAGATCAGAGAGGTTCTTCATTGTAATAGGTTTCAGTTTTCTAGAGATAAATTAAAATTGCAGAGATGGAAAGGTTGAAGTTTCCATGGCAGAGATTTCTTGTGCCATTACTTTTCTTAGTAAGTGATTTTCTTATGTGACTGTTTATCCTATTTTCTCCACGCCATTTTGTATTTTCTTTCATTTTTTTATCATTAGTTTTATGAACTAGAATTCATCCTGCATGCTCTAGTTTCATTTTTTCGAGCATTTCAAAACAATTTTCTACTAAAGTCTTGCAGAACTCACCCAAGCTTGGTGCTATGCTTGATGGTTTGTCCTCCTTGTCTTCTAATCAACATGAAAAAGCCTCAATACTGAGGAAATGGTGTCTACCTTTCCTCTGTCCTTGAACCTTTTAAACCCCTACCTCTTACAACTCAACTTATGTCTGATTTTTGACTCCATTTTCCCAATGGTTTCTCTCATGATTTTCCTACCAAATATTTAAAAACTACTTGTTACTGTTAGAAATATGACCTTCTGAAATGATCTGATTGAATATATTGAGTGAGAAGGCTTCAAAAACACTGAGAGACCCCTCTCTGAATGTATAAGGTCAGAATACAATCTAAAGTGGTTTTGCTGTTACCTTGGGGCTTCCTTGACATAACCCAAGGAAAATATGAGTGATAACAAATTGGCACCGTTGCCGGGGAATGATGGTTCAAATATTCCTTGGGTATGAACGACAATGTTGCAGATTTGATTGTTGATGGTGAACAACAGTCAAACTTCAGAGGGTTGTGCATATTTAACATGACGATTCCATCTTTAAGAATCCAAATTTCAGTGACTCCACTATCAGCATGATCCGGAATCAAGTTTTTAAAGAGAACCGAGAGACTCTATTGGGGAAATGAACCCATTGTAAAGACATGGAAAGGCATGATGAAAATATAAGGTACTCAAGTTTTTAGCTTTCTCCAAGACATCTTATCCTTTTCTGTAAATATTTTCTTATCCTTTCCTAAACTTGTCAAAAGAATCCCTCATTGCTTATTGCATTCCAAACAAAATCATGAATTTACTCCTGTATATCCTTCTTTGCAAACTAAAAATATATCTTCATCTTGTGTATATGATTTTGATCAAGATCCTTCCTTTGAACCACATCACATCAAGAATCAACCTTATGAGCCTCATGATACTAAAGCTGATAATAAATCCTTTCTACATAGCTCTGTTTCTTCCAATATCCCAAACCGGTACAAACCACTTCATCTACCTCATGTCCTTCATGATTTTCCTACAAAGAAATACAAATACCTTCCTAGATTTGATGTAGAATCCAAGAAGCTTACAGCTGAGAAACGTATACAAGCCTTTGAGCATTTCCTTGACCTCTTTGAAGTTAGAACATGATGATGTTTGTATGAGGGATTTTTCCCAATCTTTGCAAGGATATGTTAAGGAATGGTTCAAGAATTTGCAGCCTGAATCCATTAGTACATGGAAAGAATTTTCTGATATATTTTTGAAATTTTTGGGTAAGAGGAGGTCATTGGACCAAGTTCTTTCAGAATTCTATTCCATGAAGAAACATGAGGGTGAAACTATGTCTAGTTTCAACAAGAGGTTTGCAAACTTTTATTATAATATGCCAAAAGAAATTCAACCATTAGAAGGTGCTGCTAAATTGCATTATGCATCTACCTTTCCTCCTGAATTGTCTTTGCTTCTGTTAGAGAGAAAGTCAGTCACATTGCAACATATGTTTATTGATTCATTAGAGGTTGAAGACAATCTTAGGACGTCTAATTTTTTTTCAGACCCAAGACAATAATAACATAATTGAAAATGAATTAGAGTTGAATGAGAAATATGAACAAAAAGAACTTGCCCTGCCATCCAATTCTATTTTGTGTGAGCAAGAAGATGACCAAACCAATGATGTACATGAATAATGTTTTAATCAATTGTTTCATGAAGATTGCAACCAACATGTTGTAACACCTTGATTTTGACCCTGTAGTAGGGATTTCGCCCTAGCTACAAGCAGGAACGACTACATTTCGTCTATAGAACGAAAGGGTAGGGTTCCCGTGGATAATTTTTTTTTTTGCCAAGAAATGTTAGCTTTGAGCCATGGAAACCTTGCAAGAAACTATTAGAAAAATAAGAAATGGCTACAAGCAATCATAGGAGAACCTGCAACAAACTATGAGCAAATAAACCAGCAAATAAACATGAGCTAGAAAACTAAACTATCAACAAAACACATGGTTATACCTTCAGCCTTTGTGGAAATGGGCCGCCATGCCTTAGCTTTGGAAACACCTCTCTATGGAATGGGGTTTTGGCTTATGGAGCTATGGAGGAGAGGGGTGAATGACTTGAGAGGAAAGGGTCTCAAGGCACTCACATGGGCAACATAATGATAGGGAGAGAAGGAGTCTTTAGGCCCTTGGTCAAGGCTTTAGCCCCTTTTTTGGGCTTTAAGCCCATTTTCCCCAATTCTTAGCTCCTTTGGGGATTTTAAGCTCTTTTGAGGGGTTTTAGCCCCTATGAGAGTTATTTTGGCTCTTTTTAGGGGTTTTTAGGCCCTTTTTGTGTTTTTGGAGACTTTACTAGGGTGTGGGGGTCAAATGAGGGAAATGTCATGGATGTCTTTGTGGTGTAGGTCATGTAGAGCTCAATCGGGTAATTTTTTGGGTTAACAGATTTCCCCTTGATGTGTGAGGGCATGATCTCATTGTATGGCCGACAGACATCATAAGATAGTCTAGGGAGAGGTGGTGCTTTTTGGGCTGGGGCATGGTGGCTTTTGGTTTTTGTATTAATATGGTTCCCATTAATTGGTGAGATACAAATAATGTGTGACATGTATATGGACGAGGCGAGCATCCCCATGCTCGTAACGATGTCAAAAGAATAATGTGATCTAAGCTTTAAAATAAAAGAGCCGATCATGTACAACTGTTGTTACATAGTGGTTGCCTCAATAAGAGGCTGAATACAATACTGATATGAAGAACTGGTATATTGGACCCATGGAATTCTCATGGAATGCTGTATCTTCATGACTGATGGTCTGCTGGATCTGGAATGGTACATGGCTGTAGGGACTTACTGATGGAGAGTCAGAGTCTTTGTGGTACAATATGCTACATCGATCATAAATATATATAGAAGCACTGCTGGGACATCTGAAAATTGTCTCCAACACAACCCGGAAATCATAAGGGACATGAAACTGTTTGGGTCCCTCAATAGACTCATCAATGTGCTAGAGCCAGGTGACATCCGGGGTCTTCGACCAAATACTGCACGGACCAATACCATGTACGAATCTCAACGATGCGATGATGTAGCTATAGTCGAGCACATGAGACACAACCATCCCGAGAGGCACTAAGGACTCCTCTCAAGTGGTCCAAGGAACTCATCAATGAGGTTAATGAAACCAGGATACAGGGACCTCTGGGTCTATCCTCTGGAATGTATGTGTTTTCGTCGACAGAGGGAGACTTGCAACCAACCAAGGCAATGGTGTTTCCTTGGCCAGAAGCATGAGCGAGATAAACGAAAGGTGTGAGACAACATGAGGACTGGCCCACTAAATGGGGGGGTGGAACAGGGGCAAGAGGAGTGTAGTGGACTCAAAATTCCTTTGTTCAGTGTATGATGGTAGGGCAGACCAAGAAACAAATGAAACTGACTAATGGGAAAGGGATCATAGCTGTAATACCAGGGATGTAACTGCAGATGGGAAATGCTTGATGGAGGTAGACACTTTTGGTAATGATGGGATCCAAGGAAGACACATTGCAGAATACTCTGAACAAAGGTGACCCAAAGTGGGGATGCCGCCGAACTGTTATATGTGGGGTGGTTTCTAAAGACACCATTGTGGTACGATTTCGTGGATTTTTGGCGAGCTCGAGAAAGTAAATGCTCGATGGTGCTTTCAATTTTAGAGAGTCCGAAAGCATGAAGAAGACTCCAATGGGGGATATTTTTCGTTGATAGTCTCCGGTGCCTGAAAAAAGGTTAAAAGTGTACACACAAGATCTCTCCCATCCTTTAGGGGATGAGAGACTTATTTATCGTTGGTAGTCCAATCAGGCCAGAAAAGGTTAAACCCGTAGTGACTGGACAGTCATTTAGATACTTTTACGAGCATGAACGAGACCAAGTTTGCTCGACGATATTTTCTTGATGACAAGGCTGGAAAAGAGCTTAACAACAACCCATGGTAATATTTTTCGTAAAGTTTGCCCCCTTTGCCCGAGAAAGCATAAAAGGATGCAGAGGGGAACGGTATTGGATTGAATGTGCCAAGGTGGTCCTTTTCATATGGTAGTCTACATAGTCTGCAAAAGGAGATAAACGAGATGATGTAGACGCCCTTTCCTATACTTTAACGAGCGGGAAATGAAGTAGTGGCGCTCGACAATATTTTCATTCTTTTAGGAGTTAGAAAAGAGCTTAACACAAACTCTAGTATGGCCAACTGATCGAGGGGGCATTGAAGGTGCCCCCTTCTCGAGACTATGGACAATGGTCCAAAGGTCATCCGTGCAGTATGGATGGAGCATGTGGCTCTTGAACATACCAATACATGCATGGGATAGATCGCGACAGAGGCACGTGAATCGGTGCGACAGAGACACACACACTGAGGTGGCTCTCGGACAGAGGTCAAGAGAGTCTTTTGTGAGCTGTGATGAAAGGACTAGACTGCGCATGATGTGAGTGCCAGTATGGAGGCACTTATATTCCAAATGCATGCGAATGAAATGATCTGCTCTCTGGGAAGTGGTTTGGGGACCCGCATAAGTTGCAGTGGACGGATTTGACAATTATATGCTGAAATAGTAAAATGATGTGCCTTCCGAGAGATGGTACGAAACCCCACATAAGTTGTGGTAGGCCAATGTGATGCAAGTACAGGTCGAGAGACACTTATATCATAGTGTGGCACGTAAATTGAGGTAACTCTCGGGAAGTGTCCCCACAAATTATTTATTAAACATGAGACTATGGTCTCACTAAAAGATAAAGGGCGGAATTCTGAACCTGGAGGTGTGAGGGGTGTCCCAAACAGATTTCGGGTGACTTTAACTAGCAGCTAATGGTGCTACCCCTGGTGCAGTAGTACATAGGGAAAATCTAGACCAAATGGGGGCCTATGGGTATGCTAGTATGGTGGTAGCTAGATCATACACGCGACATACTGTGTGCATGTGCAGCTGTGGTACCACAGCTGGGATCGACCTGGTATGGTCGCCAAACTGTAGTAGGGTTTTCTCCCTAGCTACGATCAGGAACGACTACCTTCCATCTATAGAATGGAAGGGTAGGGTTCTCATGGATAAAAAAAACCTTACAAGGAAATGTTAGCTCTGAGCCATGGAAACCCTAGAAGAAACTGTTAGAAAAATAAGAAATGGCTACAAGCAATCAGAGGAGAACCTATAGCAAACTATGAGCAAATAAACATGCAAATAAACATGAGCTAGAAAAATAAACTATCAACAAAAACACATGGTTATACCTTCAATGTTTGTGGAAATGGGCCACCATGCCTTGGATTTGGAAACACCTCTCTATGGAATGGGGTTTCAACTTATGGAGTTATGGAGGAGAGGGGTGAATGACTTGAGAGGAAAGGGTCTCAAGGCGCTCACACGGGCATCATAACGATAGGGAGAGAATGAGTCTTTTGAGAGTGACCCCCACCCCTCTATTTATAGTTTTTCTTTGAGATTTTAGGGTTTCAAGCCCTTGGCCAAGGCTTTAGAACCTTTTTTGGGCTTTAAGCCCCTTTCGCCCAATTTTTAGCTCATTTGGGGATTTTAAGCTCCTTTGAGGGGTTTTAGCCCATTTTGGGAGGTTTTAGCCCCTATGAGAGCTATTTTAGCTCTTTTTAGGGGTTTTTAGGCCCTTTTTATGTTTTTTGAGCCTTTACTAGGGTGTGGGGGTCAAATGGGGGAAATGTCATGGATGTCTTTGTGGTGTAGGTCATGTAGAGCTTAATCGGGTAATTTTTTGGGTTAACAGACCCTGTGGTATTAAATTGCATATGATGTAAATATTGTATTAAATCATGGTGTGGAGCTCAAGGAAAAGGCCCCATGATGGGGTTAGTGTTTGATGTTTCAGCGATTAAAATCGATGCCGATGGTTTATGTGCTAGCCATGCACAATGTGTTTTGAGACATCATGTAAAATGCAAATTAATAAAAATACAACTAGCTATGCGCTGCAACGTTAAAGAGATGGGGGCATGATTTCACAAGGAATAGGGAGGGGGAATTATTCAACCTTGAGCCTATGGGTAAAATACAAATGTCTAAGGTAAAACCCATAAAGTTGTCATCTACCCATTTTGTCCTTTTGTGCCTAGTCATCTAGAAGTGGTTGAAGAAGTTATCTCCTTGGGATGGGAAAGGTATGGAAGTCAAATTCCAACTTGGGAAGTCACCCATTTTTGAAAAGTGTGTTTTTGACTTGTGGGGCTAGTAAAAAACTGGGAAGCCATGCTCAAGCGATTATGCATCCATGACTTTCATTTCTCACCCATCCTCATGGAGTTTTGGTTCCCTCACGCAACAGGAAGAGACTGAGCTCTCTCCTCCATGGTTTGGCTGCAGTTTCCTTCCCTTCTCCATACTCAGAATGTGCTTTGGGTGTTTCTGGGGCGAGTGGGAAGGAAGGGGCCATGATTTTGGGGTTTGAGGAGGCTGTTTTTGCCCCTGTGAGAAAGCTAGGAGTTCTCCTCCATGTTTTTCTGTATTTCTCCTATTTTCTCCAAGCTGGAAAACTCGTTTTTGGTTTTCCAGTGAGTGGGAGAAGAGACCCATGAATTTTGGGTGTTGTTGAGTTCATTTTGGCCACGTTAGGGCCATAAACGACTCTAGAAAATCGGATTGCTGTCAGAGGGATGTTTTCCCTATTTTATTGTGCTGGTTGTAATTGCAAATCCCACTTTTGGTAATGCTCAGTGGATGGGAGAATAGATCCATTGTTTGAGGGTTTGATGAGGCCATTTTTACCTATGTGAAGCCCAAGAACGTTTCCTATAAAAATATTTCCTCATGCTGTGTTGTTTGCCCCAATTTCCATTTCTGTTTTGGCCCCAAGAATGTTTTGTTCATATCCAACAGTTGTGTATGACTGTGTTTGATTAAATGGGTTGACTGTGTGTTTGATGCAAGTGTGGCTTGGCTGGATAAGTCCAAGGAACCCATGTGTTGTTGGTTAGTTGCCTTAGCATCCTGTAAAACCCAATTTCTTATTGTCTTGGCTAGATAGTTTGCGAAACCCAATGGCATTAGAGGAAATTTCAACTCAAAATGGGCCTTCNAAATACCTGAAAAAATGAAATGATGACATCATCATTTCATTTTTTCAGGTATTTCTTGTTTTTGGGGTAGCGGGGTCCATCAAAAGTATGCCAAGTGGGTACACGTTGGATGTGGAATTTAATTCCGCATTCAACGAGCTCTCCCGATCGAAATTTGAGTAAAAACACACGGAGATATGTCAAA